>JAAGKR010007374.1:0-37097 GCA_011419295.1 Clarias macrocephalus | reverse complement strand
TACTGCTCACAGCCAATAGAAACACATTATACTGCTCACAGCCAATAGAAACACGTTACACTGCTCACAGCCAATAAAAACACGCTATACTGCTCACAGCCAATAGAAACACATTACACTGCTCACAGCCAATAGAAACACACTGTACTGCTCACAGCCAATAGAAACATCCTGTACTGCTCACAGCCAATAGAAACACATTATACTGCTCACAGCCAATAGAAACACATTACACTGCTCACAGCCAATAGAAACACATTACACTGCTCACAGCCAATAGAAACACACTGTCCTGCTCACAGCCAATAGAAACACATTACACTGCTCACAGCCAATAGAAACACATTACACTGCTCACAGCCAATAGAAACACACTGGACAGGAGTTAAAACACTAGAGGTTTATTTCGTCTCGTCAGTGCTGCAGGGATCTCAGACCTGCTCGGCTGATGAAGTTTCCTCTCCCACAGGCTTTTGTTCACTCTCGCCGTCCCCGCCTTCAGGTTTAGGATCTGCATCATCTGATAAAGGAGAGAAAATAAAAACAGATCGAGTATAAATTATTTCAAGGAGAAGATAATCTGTGGGCCTCCGAGTGGCGCAGTGGTAAAAGCGCTCGCCCTATCATCCGGAGATCGTGCTTGGTGCTCCCACATTAATCACGGCTCTACAGCCAATCAGGGGCGTCTGTGAGCTCACGCAACGGAGGGAGCGGATAGCGCCGTCCTCCGAGTGTGTTACTCCGCCCCCAACGGTGCGTGAGCGAGCAGTTCGAAAAGATGCAGTCGGCTGGCGTCACGTGGTTCGGAGGAAACACGTGATAGTCTTCGGCCCTCCCGGCTGAGTGGTAGTAGTAGCCTTAATGTGGGAGCCCCCTAGTGACGGGGAGGAATTGGACACGACTAAATTAGGGAGAAAATCGGGGAAAAATCCAAAAAAAAAAAAAAAGAAGATAATCTGTTTTCTTGATATAGAAAATGGCTAAATAATGTGATCCTGGAACATTTACACCACAGTGCTGTTGAATTCCGGGTTCTGGTTGGTCAGAAAGTGCTGAAGGCACTAATATTAAGTAACGATACAACATTTACATAGTTCACATTTACATATTTTTATTAAACAAAAAGGTGCATAAAAAACACAATATATACAAAAATATGTACAAAATATACAAATGTATGGTGTGTGTGTGTGTGTGTGTGTGTGTGTGTGTGTGAATACAGTATGTATGGAATGCAACGTCCAAAGTCCGTGTAGTTGTTGCGAATGTGTGTGTGTGAGTGGCGGGAGAGATGGTTCGGCTTCACCGGTATGTTAAGTCCGGGAGCTCGAAACGGAAAAAGAGGGTATTGATGGGGTGCCGTGAAGATAAATCCATTCGGGAATTTAACTTTTACGCTTAAGAAGCTTTGTGTAGATTAAGATGTACTGTAGTGCATCTAATTATTTATAGACTGTTTTAAAATATTGATATATTTGCTAATGCTTTTATTCTCCCCTGCTTTTAAATAAGACACACACACACACACACACACACACGAAGTGTTACCCAAATGCAGTAAGCAGCAGCAGTATGCGGTTACAGATAACTTAAAGGTCGCTTTTTCCTGTAAGAGACACAGTGTCACACTTTGTTAAATAAAACAGCCAATTTTCTTATGGTGATTAGAAAACAGTTATTACCCACGGAAATGTTCTGTTATGGAGAAATACTCAACAATGCAGTGAAATAATGAGGCACTGTTAAGTCACTCTTGGCAAACCATTTCCTTGTAACAGCTCATCATCACCTAATGATTATTTAAAAATGTTCACACTGTATTTTTACAGCGTTCTTCAGTGTTTGCATTTAACGTTAATATAGCGGCTGGTGAGGCTTTGCTAACGTACTCTGTTAGCTAATTAGCGTGACTCTGTATCTAGCTAGTAACCAGAGGTAATAATTCCATGGCAAGGTTTTGCTAAAGTAGTTGTTTTGTTGTTTTTTTGGGCTTGTGTGTGTTTTTAGATACAGATACTGGGACGCTAATAAAGGCTAGTTACTGTGTTAGCTACAGTCCAAAGAAAGAAAAGTAATTCCTCTACATGAAGCCCAACTAAGACGTTAATATTTAATATTGCAAGTATTACATCTCTGCTAATATTAATCTTGTTGATCTTCGCATTCGACTGTTTGCTAATGATTGATCAGGGCAGCTTCCTTACAGCAGTAAGAGATGGAATGCAGGTGAACGATTGAGACGAAGCCAAAAAGTGCGCGTAATGTACATCATGACGTGATCCTGCCCAATATTTGCTAATTTGTTCGCGTTAAGCTGAAGGCTATCCGCGCTGTTTACACTTGCGCTACCTCTGATGTTTATGGATTGTTTTAATAAGCTGGAATCCTCCGGGGGATCCGAGTCGTTCCCCAGCAGCCCAGTCCGCCGCTCTGTAAATAAAACCTGCTTCCTGTTTCTCTTTGGGTAAACATGCGCCTGATGAGACGTCCACTGGGAACCGGTGTAACACTTTAGTCTGACTTTTCTTTTTCTTTTTCTTTTGAGATCTTCTTCACCATGCCCGCGTGGTTTACATGAGCGCCGCACTAACAAAAGCCACTGGGAATCCGATTACAGCTCCTGCCCGAGTGTGACCACTCAGGGACGCGCGGTTCTCATGGTACGAAGTGAGTTGCTTAGTTTCCTTTCAGAAGATATTTGTTTAACATTTATGGAAGGAGTCTCCAGTGTTGGAGGTCATTTTTTTCTCCTCCTCTGGATGTCTTCAGAGCAGGTACGTTTACTCGGTGATTTCTGAAGAACATGACAAGCTGTGTGACTATTTATAGCTACTGTAGACCCAGATTACTGATGCACACCACCTTGAAGTAGTGCTACTGAGACCTAGCAATCAGTAGAAACGCGGAAATAAAAACAACCGGATACCATTTCATCCACTGGTGTTCAACTCGTTCACGAATGATAGTTGTGAAATTCCTTGCAGGCTTTAAAATGTTAACACTCTTTGTGATTAGGAGATTTCGGATTTGAATTGGCCGTGTCTTCTGGGTGAAACTGACTCCCATTACTCATTAGCTCATCGCCATTAGGCTCTTCTCCAGTGCGAAATTACAGGAGCAAACTTCAACCAGAGCTGCTTCCGGGGCATTGATCAAGGCCACAGCGGCGCATTCAGGTTTCTCTCCAGGTTCTTTCAAAAACTTTCAAGCTCAATTAGCTTTTAAACTGCTTTTTTGAATTGTGAGCAGCTTAAATCAATCAAGAGAAAATAAATAGGAAAAGGTTTTAAAGGCGAATCTGAAAGAAGAACAAGGAGGTCAATGTCAGGGATTTAGTCCCTACACGCCATAAAAAAAGGCCTTTCTTGTGATGGATAAGGACTATTTGATGCACAAAGAAAGCCGTGATACAGTCGTGATTGAAACAGCTTCAAGTAAAATGAAACAGTCTGCAAACTGGTTACAGCGCAGACGTGTAGCCGATGCTAAAAAGCCTCCTATTCACCCTAAAGTCTCCTCTTAACGTCTTCTGTACAAGCTGCTGATCCTCCGGCCTTGGATGGAAAGACAAAGTGATTAAAAGACTTTACACGAAATTACACGAAATAAAATAAAACGTTTGCAGATCGAGTGTAAAAGAAGCGTCTGGGCCTTTTAGTTTGTTTTTTTTTTCTTTCTCCTGAAAGTTTGCATTTCCAATGAATTCTGTACAAGGTCACGGTTAACCATCTCAAACTACCAACACAATTACCTAAAGCATTTCACATTGCCTCAAGTTAAGTGTGATGGATCGTGAAACACCGGAAGGATTCTTATTGCTTTCCACATCAAGGTGAAAAGGTGGACAAGGTGAAAAAACAAGGTGTATTATGTACAGAACGTCTGCATTAATAGACCATATTGCGCTGGAGCCACAGAGCGTAATTAAGCAGCATGACGCTCGAGGTTGTGTTGAATATCGGCGCGATGGCGCAACCCGAGTACCGAAGGCAGCACAGCCGTTCTGATATCCATTACAATAGCACGGCCACGAGTGTGATATTACTTTTATACAACGGTTCCACAAACACTGTTTACCAACACTGTAGCTTTGTTTTGCTCTTTGTTTTTCTTATTAAAGTCTAAAGGTGTATACAAACCTCTAATATTAATAATACTTTATTTTTTTATTTAATCAGTTTCTTTGCTCCAGCAACACGTCTTGGCGGAGCCGGCGACTGACAGGGTTTTAAACTCTTAGCGGCCAAAAGCTGGGGAGAATAAACCATGGAGGTGGTGCACAGTCCTGAGAAACTTACGAGATTTACTTTATATTTCCACTTATTACACTTTAGAACATCAGCTTCGTTAACCTCCGGGTTCCGGGTCGAATCCCAAATAGAAATCCCAACTGGAACGCTACTGTGCTTTAAGGAGTACAATCCCTTGTTCCACACACCAAGCAGTGCCCTTGATCAGGGGTTGGAGAGGGATTTGGAATTCAGCCTTGTGCTAGTTATCTTTGTAGCTTGCATTGGGCATAAATACAGCAACACCTTTTGCAATTCAGACGGACTTACACCTGGGACACGCCCAGTCATACATACAGTTACACGTCACAGTGCTGTTAGCGCCTATTATCAGCACTCGGGGAATGACTCTTATCCATCCAGTATCAGATTACTCTGCCAGAACTAATTGTGGTTTAAGTTGTATTATATAGCACTAATATAGACCTTACAGTGTCTTGTAGCCTTGCATGTGAAGCATATAGTGGTATCATAATGATAACATGTGCATCTTAGTGTATTATAGCAATACATGTAAAGCTTATGAAATACTATAGCCAAACATGTACTGTATAGCTTAGTTTGTTATAGTTCTCGTGTAGACCGAGTCGTACTGTATGTGAACCTTAGTGTAATATAGCATAAAAATAGTCCTTATACTGTACGGTAATAGTCACATTATAGTGTGTTCCCGCTTTTCATAACTTTGTATTGTAAGCTTTTTAGAGTAATGTGACATGCTTCTCAGTTTGGCTTCAGCCAGCACTAACCAGTGTAAACCAGCTGAACCCAGGTTGGATAATCCCCAAATGTACTCTCAGTGATGGAAATTAAGGGTTTAGTCAAAGACTTCATTAGGAGTGTATTAAATTAAATAAATAACTTGATCACTCTAAGGAACCAGTGTGACTGATTATGAAAAAATATTTCGGATCAGTGTGAGCTCCGTCCTCAAGCAGACGTCCTCTGTATATGATGGTTTTGAATGTTGCACTTGTGTGAAGTATTTTCAGAATCTTCAGGTGTTCCTCGAGGAGCATGCAGTGCCTCCCTCAGACAGCAGCTTTCTAATCTTTTCTTGGTGCTTTTTATATTAAAACCCATTTGCCGAAGCTTGTATTTCCTGTAACTGCACTGGGTGATCGGGTATCAGATGGTAATGATGGGCAGAAGCTTTCTGCAGAGTTCACCAAAGAGACATGAATAGACAGAAAAGCCCCTATTATAGTGAACTCCTGCACCAGCAGTACAAAAGCCCTATCAATTTGCTGATCCTTCAGCTCCACTATCACACTGGCTCCTTCACCAGCTATCATCTGATTAGAAAGTCTTTGCAGCTCTCCATGCTCTGGTCTCTTCAAAGAACAAATTCTATCAGACAAAAGCAATGCGCTCTGCTCGGAGTGGAAGCCGAGGCTCTGGCTGCCCATTTGAAGATTTTCACACCATTATGGAAAGACTGGCTGAGGTTGTGTAACGGGTGTGTGAAAGACACCACTGGCCTTCTCATACACACTTCAACCATCTCATCTTTCCTGTCATTATGAGAGTGAGGCTGCTGCACCATGCCAGGTTTCCTCTTCATATCTTTACCGCTTGCTTCCAGCTCTAGTTCTCTTTCTTCCTTGTTCTGGCTCTCTTTATTTCTATCTTACTCTAACACACTCTTCCATCAATTACTCGATCTCTCTGGCTTCATTAACTGATGTAATTTGCCCTGTAGTCATTTAACATTTGCAGTTTGTTGCACACTGTGCTATTTCCCCCGTGAAAGATTGATCTTGATCTGCAAGCAGGTTGTGTTTTAGTCATTAAAGCCTGCTGCTGTAAGACTTAATCAAAGAACAATGTATAGGAACCATTTCATAGGTTAAACTAAACCAATCTCCCTTACCAACCTTAATAACAACTAATCTTCATTATCAATCTCATATCTTCATATATCAGTTTCAATGAACAAATAATCTCAATTATCACCCATGTCCATTCCCAACACCAATAACCAACCGGTGTCTTTTTACAAGTCTTATTAACCAACCAATCACCATTACTAATCTCAATAACCCACTGATCTACCTTACAAACTCCAATAACATCTCATTTCCGCTACCAACTATAATCAACTGAGCTTACTAACACCAACACCTGACTAATCACAAATAACATGCAATCTTCATTAACAGCTCTTAAACGACCGACTTTCCTCGTTAGCAGCCCTAATAACGACTGACGGTCCTCGTTAGCAGCCCTAATAACGACTGACGGTCCTCGTTAAAAGCCCTAATAACGACTGACGGTCCTCGTTAAAAGCCCTAATAACGACTGACGGTCCTCGTTAGCAGCCCTAATAACGACTGACGGTCCTCGTTAGCAGCCCTAATAACGACTGACGGTCCTCGTTAGCAGCCCTAATAACGACTGGCGGTCGTCGTTAGCAGCCCTAATAACGACTGACGATCCTCGTTAGCAGCCCTAATAACGACTGACGGTCCTCGTTAGCAGCCCTAATAACGACTGACGGTCCTCGTTAGCATCCCTAATAACGACTGACGGTCCTCGTTAGCAGCCCTAATAACGACTGACGATCCTCGTTAGCAGCCCTAATAACGACTGACGGTCCTCATTAGCAGCCCTAATGATCGTCTCTATGAAGCCTAATGACCAATGTGTTACCAATCCAAATAACCAATCTTAACAAGGTCAGTAATTAATCACTCATTTTTACCATCATTACCGCTCCAACAACATCAACCAATCTCCTTCATCAACCCCAATAACCAATCTTTGTTTTCAATCCCAATAACCAGCCAATCACCGCTAACCTGATCTTCTTCACCTACATTAGTAACCAACCAATCCAGCACCAACACCTGACTATTCTCCTTTTAAGAAATGCATTAAAGTAAGAAGGAAATATGAGAATAAACCACTCGATCAGAAAGAAACTGTAACTTTGAGTGAAGATCGCCTTTTTAAGTGATTATTCCATATCCTGTATTAATAACATGAGCATTTAAGGAATCTTTCTGGAGATGGAGCTGTTTATTTCATCACCAGGGAGATTTAATCGAGTGCCATCAGCCACCCAGGGTGTTAATGAACAACTGAATAACTGGCGTGTGTGTGTGTGTATGTGAGAGAGAGAGAGAGCTTTATGAGGATGATGATGGAAGAAGTAGAGGGATGTCGTAATGCTCTTCACGCCACTGTGAACCCGATGACATTGTCGGCTCAGCAGCGGACGTGAATCGACAGCGCCATCTCTGGGAGAGAAAGCGTCGTAACACCAAGCTACAACTGCATTACGTCATGGGGTGGGAAATGATAAGGAGGCCAAGCAAGAGAGTAAATGACAGGGATAAGAAAAAAAATGAACAAGGACGGATGCCAAGCATGATGGCATCTACATGGTGATGTCAGTTCTGGCACGATGCTGTGTGCATCTGTGTATGAGGCACTATCGTGATTAGCATGACATCATATTTTCGGCTTTCAGAAGCAACCTGAGGTCAAGTGTGTGTAGCAAGAATTTTATAAAGCAGTTTTCAAATGTAACTACAGAACTAAGCAGTATGTGTGAGAATAGACTGGAACAATATCAAATACATGAATATGAATATTAACACAGTATTAGTATTATCACTTAAAATTCCATTTCCATGTTTTGAGTGTGGAACTGTTTTGCTCAATTTTATATATAATGTATATGTAAATGTAAAAATTATATATACGTGTTTTTTTTTCATTGGGTCAGGATTTTCTATCCCTTGAGGCTATTCATTTTCAACTTTAAATGCAGGTGCTTTAAATAAGGTGAAGTATTGTGTCGTAATTCCTTTATATTTTTTTATGTAGCAAAATTCTCAGATATGATTGGCTGCCCCACAGTCTTGGATCAAACCCGTTCAGCAGTCAAAGCCTAACGCTAACAGCAACGCTGTGCCAGGATCACGCACACAGCCATTAGTGTGTAGTGTGTGTTACCGTTATCCTGCGTGCTGAAGGAATTGGTCAGGGTGCTCCGTTTCTTCCGTATGGCCATGAGTCTGGCCTGGGAGATCTGTCGCACCAGAGACGCCACCGGATCGGTGCTCTTCACTTCGTCACTGTCATTTGATTTGCTCACGCCGTTAACTACCTGATGAAGACAGGAAACGTTTTTCTTCGTGGCTAATCTGATGAACGCTAAACTTCTTCCTCATGCTAACCTTAAATTATTCCGTAGTGAGATGTCAAGATAACTAGAGAACAGAAAGGTGCTAGCAAAACTTTTGTGGAACACAAAGGTTTACACATTTAATTCACTATACAGTATACGTGAACTTCAGCTAGCATCAGGCTAGTTTCTGCTATGGGAGTTTTCAGGTTCGTGCTAAATGGTAAACCAGAAATGTAGTAAAAAATGACATCCCTTTGCTGGATCTGGGCATATTAGTCTGGGATATACTGTAAGTACACTACAATGAAATCTAAACTACATATTAGCTAATATGACTCTAGCGATCAAGTGTTCAGTTTTTCAATCAAAACTCTGAAAGTTCAGTTTTTTGCTAAACTCTGAAAATGCAAAAAGGTATTCAAATGAAATTTAAAAGAGATATGGAGATCAGATGTGTAATGGTTGAGTAGTGCGGTTACTCACATCCCCGTTTGTTCTTGTGTATTTGTAAATAGGTGGCAGAGAACCTGCTTTCGATCTGGAAATGAGGACAAAATCAGATCAGATTGAAGCAGAGGAAAATATATAAAACGTTAGACATTCGGTCATGACATGCAGAAGTGAAGTGTTGGGATTTGTAATGAATGGTGAATAATGAATAGTGAATGAATAATGAAAAGTTTAAAAAAACGTAAGGCTGTGAATTCTTTAGCAAGCTTTTTATTTATTTATTAAAATTTTTTTTTTGGGGATTTTTCCCCGATTTTTCTCCCTAATTTAGTCGTGTCCAATTCCTCCCCATCACTAGGGGGCTCCCACATTAAGGCTACTACTACCACTCAGTTGAGGCCAAAGACTATCACATGTTTCCTCCGAACCACGTGACGCCAGCCAACCGCATCTTTTGCTGCAACTGCTTGCTCACGAACCGTTGGGGGCGGAGTCACACACTCGGAGGACGGCGCTATCCGCTCCTTCCGCTCCCATGAGCTCACAGACGCCCCTGATTGGCTGTAGAGCCGTGATTAATGTGGGAGCACTAAGTACCTCTCATCCCTCCCCTCTGAGAGAGCTCGGCCAATCAGCTCCCTCTAGACCTCCGGCTGCGAGAGGTTACAGCGTCACCCGGGATTCGAACTAGCGATCTCCGGATGATAGGGCGAGCGCTTTTACCACTCTAAGGAATGTTCTCCAGCACTTTGTTGAATCTGTGCCATGAAGAATTGAGGCGGTTCTGAAGGCAAAAGGGACCCAACAAATCACTAGCACAGTGTACCCAATAAAGTGGCCGATGAGTGTATATCAATTAAGTATGAAAATATGCAAACGTGGCAGGGGGTGTCACATGCGATGACTTGTACAGTACATCTGTACTATATAGTAATCTGCAACTAAATAACACATCCATGTCATAGTGACATTTAAAATAAAACAGTTTTTAACCTTAATACAGAAAAACCACAATTAGACAAAGTACCGTTAGCTTCACATTACAGCTTCACCTCCGTCTACTTACATCCACTGAAACTGAAGACTCCGTCCTTAAATGTCTCCTTTAAAGAAAGCTCGAATGTGGAATGGCAGCATGTGTAAGTGAGTGCAGCCATGTTAACCTGGAGCTGCACTACTGTCGGAGTGAGTATCACCTTCTGACCAATCAGAATTCAGAAGCGCTATCTAACATCACAAACTATATGAGTTGTCTCACCTGACGGTCCTCCTCAGCCCCGCGGGTTTGGTGAACAGTGAATCGGCGTAAGGCAGGCGTTTGAATTTGTCTCTTCCCACTGCGACGTAAAACTGCCCGGTTTCCAGATCTTTGCCATCTGTAACAGGAACTCCCTCGAACGAACACAGGCTGCGAGACATGAACCAAACCAACAGCTGTTATGAGGGTCACAAAGTACAACACGTGTGCAACAAGTCTCCAAAACGTCTCAGTGTTCCAGCTGAAATGCGTCTCACATCCTGAATCTTCTTGGCCTTCACTCATTGTTCAAGCTCACCGTTTGTGTCAGTAGATTTCAACGAACTCCTGAACACCCCTTTGTGGAAGTGCATTTTCGTGGCCAATCAGAAGGCAGATAGCAGAAACCCACTCGCCTCTGAGACACTGTAAAGCATTAACTATCTGTATTTGGGGCTTTTCCAGCCTGCACTCCTGACAAACAAAACAAGCAGGAAGATTGATTTCCGGTAGCAACCAGGTTTTTACCGATTGTTTATGTAAGGAACAATGTGTATTCACAGTGATGACATCGTCAGTGTTGGGCGCTAACCTACCCACTCTTAGCTATTAATTCAATTCAATTCAGTTTTGTGTGTATGGAGCTTTAAACAATTGACATTGTCTCAAAGCAGCTTCACACAATCAAAAGAATTATTTCAGTTTGTATGAAATGTGAGTGTGTGTGAATCAAAATGATCAGATCGTCCCTGATGACAAGGAGAAACTCTCCCTGAGATGGCAATAGGAAGAAACCTTGAGAGGAACCGGACTCAGCAGGGGACCCATCCTCACCTGGGTGATAACGGAGAGCAGGCTTTGATCTGCACTCATACTAGCTATTAAGGAAGACGCACGTCAGAGACGTCGCTTCATATCAGACCTGTTGTAAATTTGATATCGTTAACCAGGTTAAATTGAGAATCTTTGCAATATAACACACTACTACTGTATCCACAAACTACATCTGTTGCAACTCAAATCTCATAAAATCGACTTAAAAAAATTCACATGGGATCCTGAAGGTTTATCCTGCTTCAGCACGCAGTACAAGCTGGCAATTTAGTCAGAGTGTCAGAACAGACCCAGAGCTGAGCTTCAGTTTTCATAAAACAACCCTGGAGTTGTCGCTCATTGAGCTAGTTTTGCTAACTGTGCTAAGCGACAAAGACTTGGACACTTGGACATGTTTTGGATTTCGGTTTAAATTGCAGTCTTACAGTAGGTTGGGTTTTTTTCCGCCCAGTTGTCAGTTTTCCTGAACAGACTTGTGCATGTTATAGTCAAGATCGTTCTGAATGACATGACAATCGTGAATAGTGTCGCAGCCTTTCTAAATAATGACGCGTTTGATGTTTTAGTTCCTGGTTCCAAGTAGTGGATTGGAAGCGAGCTGGCTGTAGATAAAGGTTAAACTCATGTTAGCTAGCTACCTGATTAGCGTATTTAGTGTGTAGTACGTGTGTGTGGATCAGCTTGTGCTAATACCTGCGCACTCCTCCCAGGATCCTCAGCCCCATTTTCTCCGTGATCATCTCCAGGATTCGCTCGAACTGGACGAGCAGGCGATTAGGAACCAGAAACCTCGTCGCCGGGTTCAGCACGTCTCCGTTAGCAACGACGCTGATTAAAAAAAAACACACGTTACCAAAAGGAGTGTTGGACAGATTGAGAAATTGCTACAGAGACGGGCGTAGTAGTAGTAGAACAGTTATAGTAGTAAAGCTCACAATATTGCACACGGCTCTTTGATGGGCTTCAGGAACCGCGCCGAGACCACGATGCGGTTCTGCGGTGCAGCTTTCACCTGTCCACGTAAAACACACGTGTTATAGTACAAATGCATTCTATCATTATTAAAAGCCCTTGTGTTGTCCTCTGCACATACTGTATATTTAAGGTTAAAATCAGGGATTTGATGATTCTTTGTGAAATACTATATTTTTTCCACTCACATGGTCCCTCTACTGTAGCTCACACACACTTAAGCTTTAATTAGGCCCCTTTAGGGCTCTTGGGTCATACACTCCTCACTTTAAGAGTGTGTGTGTGTGTGTGTGTGTGTGTGTCCTGCTGAGACTCCTTCCTCCTGTTTAGCATCAGCTCATAGCAACGTACCGAAGTGCGTGTCGAGGGAACAGCCAGGCTTTACTTGGAAAGCAGAGGACAGCATTTTAATCGGAATCATTACTGCACGAGCGATCTGATCATTAATATCGTTTAATTTTTTTCTTTGTGGAAGCTGATTTTCTGTGAGGATCCACTTCTGTAAATAAATGTAAAAAGTCTGTTTTGAGTGTTTGAAGTGCCCGAGGAGTAATTGTGCTAATTAATACTCCTGATGGGCAGGTATTAATCTGGTAGTAGTGAGTGTTAACCCAGAAGAGGATTAAACTCCTCTGTCTTTAAGATCTTGGGAAAGTTACAGCTGACGTGTCCACTGTTGGCGTGCTGACACCGGAGACTCCTTCCGTAAATGTGAAGCTGTTACAAGCTGTTATTTTATTTACTGCAATTATAGCTTATTTGCTATAGCTTATTACCTTCAGTTATTTGCTAGCTAATTAGTTCTTAACTTAACTAGTAACTTAGCTCGTGATGCACAGTTTGTTTTATTTCTAGATGTATTTACAGCAGATATTTGACTTTTCTCACCAGTCCGTTGTTCTGGAGCATTTGCTTCTTCCTGCTCCCGATTTGCAAATAGCTGGGAAAGAAAATAACTTTTAGATCTTGTATGTCATGAAACAAAATACATTTAAAAACGTCAATACACAGGTATGTAGCACTGAAAGTTAAATTAAGGTAAGAAAGTTAGGATGGTCTGCTGTACAGTGGGGTTAGGGTTCTAACCATAACTTAATCTTTATGAAGTATCCGTTGGTGAAGGTTAAAGAGTTTGTAGAAACAGTTAAAATGTTAAATCTAATAATAATCTGCTGATCCTTAATGTAATCAGTGATATTATGATTATTATTATTATTATTATTATTATTATTATTATTATTATTATTTGAGGTTGAAGTCCACGTACATGTCTGTGTGTCTCTCTGTCTCACTTATTAATACACAAAAATCACATTCTGTAAGGTCGAGTATCTGACGCCTTGTTTACACTAAGTTGTACTTCTTTGGTGCTCAGACAAATTCACTCCCTGTTCGGTAACCGGAGAGAGAATCACAGATGAGAAATGGAGAAAGTCGATCAGATAAAGATGAAGTTAAAATTCGCAGGATTGTGGTGGCTTTTAGGTGCTTACAGTTGTTTTTGTGTCTTCCACCTACATGACTTGTAAAGCCACGCCCACCTGGTTATAAAGAGTTCTATATTCATCCAAAAAAGCTAGCTGCTGTGATGTAATCTTGGACATAACTGTTAATAACATCACTTCTACTCAACATTTTGATTTCTGCTATGGCCTGGGTTTAACTTCAGGCAAATACCGAAGTACTGAAAAAGTTTCATTAAATTCTGTCCAGACAGTTTTGCGTGATGCTGTGACAAAATCTGGCTGCAAAGACATACAGACATGCAGACACAAAATGATTCTGAGACTTGTTTCTGGTCCTCCAGTGTATGAAATGTAAAGATATCATTAAAAGCGTGCGTTCAGACCCAATGTATATTCATTTTATTAATATAGATATCATGCTTCCTTTTTTAATATTGAGTTCTGTTTTCTTATTTTAACAGAAACATGTTTTTACTATTTCTACTTTATCGTCGAACTTTCCTCTACCGGTCAGTGCACACAGTTACAGCGTCATAATTTAAATTCATTAACAATTAAATCATACTTTATTATTATTATTATTATTATTATTATTATTATTAAACCTGCGTGCTTTATGTTCTCACACTCACTCGAGCTTCTTGAACTTCTCTTTTCCCGCCGCGACGTACTGCTCGCCGTGGCGCACGTGCTCGAGCGCGTGCACGCGGTGCCCGGCCCTGGGCGTGTAGATGCAGCGCACAGCGCCGAACGGAGCGCGCACGCGCCCGGTCACCTCGCGCAGCAGCGTCTCGAAGTCGCTCACGCGCTTCTCGTGGATGAGCACGCGCCGCGCGTCCGTGTGCGCGTCCCCGTTCCGGTACACGAAGATGCTCTTCACCGCCGGCTGCGCGCGGAAACTGGGCTTCTCAACTGACATCCCGGTTTATTAGTTTATTAGTTTAAACGTAAAAAGTAAACACGTGTTGTAAAAAAAAAAAATAAACTAATAAATAAATAAACTAATAAATAAAATAAAATGAGCACCGGAAGGTGAATTTCGGGATAAATAAAGCGCGCGGAATTAAACTCCAGATAATCCGAAAGTTGCCTGAAGTCACTGACGGTAGTCGCGCGCACTCCATTATCGTCCAGTTGTAAAACTCACTTCATGTTCATTAGCTGCAATTAAAGCCGGAGCGGTTACCGCGACGCGCGCGCGCGCTGAACTGACGCCGAGCGTCTCTGTAACGCTGCGTTATTTTTCAAAGGTTGCCATGGAGACGCCGGTGGGCGCTCCGCTCCGAGAGGCGGCTCTGGGGCAAACACCGAGAAGTGCGGACAGAAAGCAAGGTTTATTACAAAAACAAACAAACAAAAATATCATGATAATAACTTTTATTTATAATTCATTTTATATTTGAAACAAACCCAAAGTGTTATTTCAACCAAAAGCTCTGACAAAAAGTTTTAAGACCAGATTTAAGAGCATCAGCAGTTTGTGGCGTCCTCAAATAGTGTGTGTGTGTGTGGCTGAGCAAAAAAAATTAATAAATAAATATAATTACAATAATACAATTCATTAATGGATAATAAGTAAAAGCTCATAATTGCTATTAATTGCCATCTCTCAGGGACCGCGGAGGAAATGCATCTAGAGTGTTTTCTGTTCTAGGTGGTGGAATGAAATTGATGATCTGAAATATAAAACATAAAAGTGAGTGCATAAGTATTCACCCCTTCATGTCAGTACTTATTTGATGCACCTTTAGCTGCTTTGCAGTATTGAGTAGCGTGTGTGGATGGGCCTCAGTCAGGATCGCACATTTACCCCAACTCTTTTCATGTCCAGCTCCAAATCATCCACCGGATTGAGGTCTGGGCTCTGACTCGGATCCACCAGAACATTGACTTTGTTGTGTTTAGCACATTTCTGTGCAGCTTCAGGTCGTTGCCTTGCTGAAAAACAAAGTTCTTTTGCACTCTGCTTCAGCATGGCCTCCAGGAGTACCCTCTCACTTTGCTGAATTAATTTTTGCCCTCTACCTTTATTAGCATCCTCATCTCATGATGCTGCTCCCACCAACATACTTTAGGAAGGGGACGGTGTGTCTGTGATGGTCATGGATGCTACTGACTTGTATGAGCATTTAATGTGGGAAGACAAAGTATCTTCCAGCTTCTGACTGACTGAACACAACTGTTCCAGGAAATCAGCACTGAGTAGTGCAGTGATAATTGGAAAACATGCAGGGCTGTGACTCTTAAGGTCTAGCGTTGGCCCTCACCTACAGTAGTCTGAAAGGCCAAACGACCAGACAGCCATCAAATTTGGCCTGACAAGATAAACGAACAGTCTTCCATGAATGAACTTCCTCGAGATGTTCATCTGAGATTCATCTGTGTCTTAGATATTTGGGTAGTTAACCCTATAAAAACCCGTCCCAATAGTGTTTGACTGAGTTATGGTACTTATAGTTAGTAACCTACTGTAGTAACCCAGTGTAAGGTTCAATCCAATGTCAGAAACTTCAAAGCACTTTTGAAAGTCGCCAAGTGCCTAAATGTAAAATGTCTAAATGTCTAAAAAGAAAGTGCTGAACAGTTTTCTGATGCTGTAGTACTGCAGCTGCTCATGCACAGGAGCTTGTGAGGTCCCTGGTCACCTTTACAGCCAATTCACTTTTCTCACTTCAAGTTAAGATGACAAATGCTGGAGATGACAAATGAACTGGAGACGCCTTCCATCAGTGTTATGCATGAAAAGCAAGTTACAGTATGGTGAAGTTTTCTAAGCTTAAGTCGTATAAATGTGCTCCTCTCCAGTAGCTCATGTGGTGGTAATACTGCGATAATGCTGCAGCTCTTGTGTATAAATGTGTCTGTTGCAGTGGTGGTGTGTTGCCTGGCAGGGTGAGTTTAATTGGACACACTGGGAATGTGTTCCGGAGTTCAAGACCTACATAAATACGGTCTGTTGATCATGTCGCGTAACAACAGCAGAATAAAACTCTGTCCTGATGCCGAGATTCAAGCGGCCTGTCTCCATAAGAGACATAAGAACACTCTAGGACACGTACAGAGGCTCTGAGACATCCTGTACCTGAACACACTGGTCCAGGTTATTGACGGGTTAAATCTTCAGGGGTAATAGACATGTCTGTTCAGAATTAATTATCCCACTGGTGGTGATAGAAGCCATATCAGTGACGATAAACATAACAAAAACAATAGTATATAAAACTATTTGAAAGTATAATTTAACAGTATAATGAACAATTTAATGATATAAGAAATGACTTAAAGGATCTAACAAGAAGCTCCATTGACATCCCAGTTCTTTTCACGCCCTGGATTGAGGTCTGGGCTCTGACTCAGACGCACCAGAACATTGCTGTTTTTAGTACATTCCTGTGTAGCTTTGGCTGTTTGCTTCAGGTCCTTGTCTTGTTGAAAACAAATCTTTTCCCAAGTTGCATTTCTTTAGCAGTCTGCTTCATCATGTCCTACAGAACTCCTCCCTCTCACTTAATTGACATTAGCATCCTCACTTCATGATGCTGCCACCAGCATGTTTTATTGTGTTTATGGTGACCAGGTGTGGCATCCTAGTTGCTACTTTCTTGTATGAGCATTTAGTGTCGAAAGATGATGACAAAGTATCTTCCGGCTTCTGATTGACTGAACGCACCTGCTCCAGGTATTCAGCACTGAGTAGTGCAATCGGAAAAAAAACATGCAGGGCTGTGGCTATTAAGGCCTGGCGTTGGCCCTCATCTAGTCTGAAAGGCCAAAAGAAGTCTGGTCAGACTAAAGAATCTTCTTCCAGTTGTTTTTGTGAAAAGCCAAAAACATCTGCCCTCCCTAACTGCTTGGAGTGTTCGGCTTTATGGTGTAGTTGTAGCCAAGAAAACGGATTCCCCAGTGACTGGACCTTCCAGGTACAGCTGTATTCATACTGCAGTCACCTGAGATACATTCACTGCACATTTCACTAATCGTGAGTTGAATTAGATGAGCTGCTTTAAAGACGGTGAATCTTTTATAAGCCCTGTAGGAATAAACATTTTAACAGCAAGACAGGAGCAATATATAATGACGAGCATGATGCAAAAAAAGCAACTAAATAAAATGACAAACTTCTCAACTCTCAAATAACATGCAGAAAAACATTGCAACATGATTTGGGGGGGTGTTCAAGTCAAAGTGGGACTTGATGGTGCACAGTAACAGACCACAGCTCTCTTTATTTCTCTATATAATCCTCTGCTACACTAATGCTCTCGTCTTAGGATTGTCATTCACAGATGTACGGCCTTGTTTAAAACGTTCGCACCATTCATACTTTTTCTGTGGCTAAGAGTCTCATCACAGTGCTGTGCTTGAAATCTTCTGTAAACGTCAATCGCTTTTTACGCCTTCGTCCGGCAGAAAAGTCCCGGTTTGAATTGAACGCTCAAAAAGTTTAAACAACATATCTAAACAACATACAGTAAATATATCATATACTATATAAAACTATGGGGAAAAAGCTATCTACTGTAGGTAACGTCGAGGTAAAATATCGACAGACTCAAGAATTAAAAGAAATAATATACTGGACCAAACTGGAAAACTTACAATCGACCAGATTACAGTGTAGCTCCAGTATATAAGAGAGTAAAGATTCAAGAATGAAAAGATAAGAACTTAAAAAGAAACAACAAAATATAAAAACCAAAAAAAAAAAAACTAAGAAATCGCAAAAATAAAATAAAAGGAATATTAGAAAAGCATCAGAACCGATGAGAGGGTGATCAGTTCCCTGCGCTCTGGGCAGCACCGCCCAGTGCTGGCGCTCTACAGTACTTCAGATGGACCATCTTCACTGAGCGTTAAGGCTGGAAGCCGGAGCCAGATATCGTACCCCCGGGGGATTATTAAACGGTGACACTCTGACCCAGATCATTTTTGCTGAGTTTTGGCTCCATGGCCACGCTGGTCTCTAACGGCTGTATGAGCCACACAAGGCCTGTGATGCTGTAACACTCGGGCCTTCTGGGAGATCATCCATCAGCAGGACGTGAGTCTACAGGCTGCAATTATCCACAGTAAGGATTATTCACTCTGACAGTGGTGTTAGCTTTAGTTATGTTATACAGATGTGTGTTTTGCAGAGCTGTGATGGAAAGGCTGAGATGTTTTTTGAAGCTTGGTGAGAGACGGTGGTGGGCAGGGCGGTAAATGGTACTAAAGTGGAAACAGATGAGTTTTTTCATGCCTTTTAAACAAACTGGTCATATCTTTCATTGCCTTCAGAAAAAAATGATGACGGTTGGATCCTGGGAGACGGAGCTTAGGGCCTGGTTATGTGTGATTCCACCCACAAGTATATTGATTCAATCTTACTGTTTCATTTTGAAGTTCTTAAGTTCCAAGCTGTTATGTTTTTTTTTCTTCAGTTTTTATTACTTCTTTTATTTTTATTTCCTCCATCAACTGCACGAGAAGGGGTTAGCATGATGTAACAACTTGTTTTCCAAGAACAAATGAATGGGTTACCCCGAAGTGTTCTTGAGGTTTGTATTTTGATTGTTCAGTTAGTGTTTAGTTGATTACGAGCACAGCTGGGACAGTAGTTCTGGTGTGACTGAAACCCCTGCGTTACATTAACGCGCTTGTAACAGCGCACTCGTTGGACAGGTTTTACAGTTTGCCGCTTCTTGGTAATATGACATTATGAGTAAACTTTGCAGTTTTCTGTACGAACAAACACACAGTACTTGGACTTAAAAAAAGAAATAAAATGTGTAAAACAGTGTAAAAATCAAGTGCTGAAGTCCTTTAATTCTGCACGCAATCGTCGCGGCTGTTTGCTAAAAAGTAAGAGAAGCCTAAAGCCTCCTGTTTAGCACCGCGTAAGTTACTGTATGAAGAACATTCTGTTCATTCAGTGCTTTGGTTCTCAGTGCCGAGTATCAGTGAAATGTCCAGTTCACTGGGTCCTTCAGGTCCCGGGGTGAGAACTACTGACAACTGATTTTTCACTGTGTTTCAACCGCCACAAGATGGCGCCATCACCCACGAATAGAAGGAACGATGGAATAAACTTTGGAATAAGAACATTCTGTTCATAAAGTCCTAGTAAAGTCCTACTTTAATACCTCTTTGTTGATTTCCCACTTAGCTTCATTCTCTTATTTAGGGTTAATTGAGCCTTGGGACATTAAGATCAGGTCCATGTAGGTAGCTGCATACAGCCGTTAATGTTATACAATTAAATATCTACCAGGTCAGAATTTAAAAATTTTCAAGGCATAAATGTTAAATAAAATGCTTTGAGTAAAACAGTTTCCAAACAAAGTGATTGAAACCTTCAAGCCAATATAAGGAGGCACAGACGCAACACGCTAACGTCTCTAAGCCTTCAAATAGACATTAGAGTTTGGACGTACTGTAGAGCTAAGATGATGCGCTCAGATGCTAATGGTTAGAGTTATTACGAATGACTTTAAAAACACCGACACTGACCGTAAGCTAATGACTAAGGCTAACCGTTTAGCTTCCTGGGTTGGTTTAAGACACTGCGACCATGTGACAGAACAATTATGATAAATATTATAATTTTTTCTCAAAGGTGTCAGTAAATTAATACAAAGCAGCTCAGTGTTGCTAAATGATTTTGCTTCCTAGCAAGTAGCTAATGATTATCTCCAGAAAAGTAAAGGGTAAAGTAAAGTGTTATGATTGTTCAAAAAAATAATAAGAAATAAAAACAAAATAAAAAACCTGATGTTAGGAATGTCAACATTTTAATGCAAATTTGAAAAAATAAAATAAATAATAAAGGCTCCATTTGACTGACTTCACACAGAAAAATATTAATACAAAGTGCCTGACAAAAGATGAGTCAGCAAAATAAGAAATGACTTGATATGAAAAAAAAAAAAGTATTTGTAGGTCTAAATTCACCCTTGTTTAACTGAACAGCCACAAGGTTATTTAGTGAAGGCAAGTTTAGTTATATGGAGGTTTTTTTGTTGTTGATTGAACAGTTCTACCAGTGAATTTGATCCCATATAGTTTTATGCAAAGGTTTAGGCACCCCTTGATAAATAACAGGTTTTGGTGATTTTTAATTGAAAAGATGTGAACACAGTCTCTCTCGAAATGGAAAAAATGCAGAATATTTTCAGCAAACACTGATGTGTAGTTACTTCATATGCCAGAAATTAAACACAAATAAAAAATAAAAATATTATTATGGCACTGTGTAAAAGTTTGGGCACCTTAAGAGTTCCAGAGTCTCAGATTCTTTTTACAAGGTTTCAGACCTTAATCAGCTCGTTAGATCTGATGCATGGCAACAGCTGTCATTAGTAAATGCCAATTTCAAAGCTTTACAAATACTCTGATTGTTCAAACCTTGTGCACACACTTGCGGACACTCAACAACCCTGGGTTCCTCTAAGCAGCTGTGTGAGAGTCTGAAAATAAAAGTTATTGATGCCCACAATGCAGGAGAAGCTACAAGAAGATGGCAAAGCGTCATCAGCTTGCAGTTTCCACAGTGAGAAATGTAATTAAGAGATGCAGTTCAGGGGAACTGTGGAGGTCAAGATGAGATCTGGAAGACCAAGAAACCTCAGAGAGAGAACTGCTCGTACACTGGTCAGAAAGACAAATCAAAACACCCATTTGACTGCAAAAAACCTGCAGGAAGATTCAGCAGACTCAGGAGTGGTGGTGCACCGTTCCACAAGACCTTCATGAAAGAGTCAGCAGAAGAAAACCTCACCTGCGTCCCCATCATAAAATCCAACGTCAGGAGTCTGCAACAGAACATCTACAGAAGCCTGATGTGTTTTGGAAACAAGTGCTGTGGACTGATGAAGTTAAAATAGACTCTTTGGCCACAATCAGCAAAGGAGAAAAAAAGAGCAGCATTTCATGAAAAGATCACCTGGACAACTATTAAACATGGGGGCGGATCTATCATGCTTTGGGGTTGTGTTGCAGCCAGTGGCACAGAAACACTGCACGGGTGGAGGGAAGAATGGATTCCACTAAATACCAGCAAATTCTGGAAGCAAACATCACAGCAACTGTAAAAAAGCTGAAGCTGAAAAGAGGAGCTTCTATAACAGGACAATGATCCTAAACCAGGGGTGTCAAACTCCCGCAGACCCGCAGGGTTTTGTTCCAACCCTCGAGGACCTGCAGAGTTTAGCTTCAACCATAATTAAAAACACCTGATCCACCCAATCAAATCATTAAGGCTTATTTGAAAACTACATGGCATATATGTTGGAGCAGGGTTGGAACAAAACCCCATGCGGGTCTGCGGCCCTTCAGGAACGGAGTTTGACACCCCTGTCCTAAACACACCTCGAAATCCACTATGGAAAACCTCAAGAGACGTAAGCTGAAGGTTTTGGACGGCCATCACAGACTCAAATGATCGCACGAAGTGCCGAGGTATCAGGACCCTTAAATAAACACGCCACCAGGTGAAGCACGTTCACGCTGATTGCGCCGTTGCCCGGCAACCGCGTGTCTATAAAAGTCCCGCGCCTTTGCCTGTTCAGAACTCCGCGTGGTAGCAGCCTGCGATGAACAGTACAAAGCATTTTCACGCGGTTCTGCCCCTCGTGAGACCCGCGTCGTTACACACTGACACAAATACACCAGTCAAATGTCGGGAATGTCCTCAGTTTGCTCACGTATGTTGGAGAGAAAAAAATCATGTGACTGTACGTAGCTTTGACTCTGAATTGGAACTGCAGTTACACTATTAATCAAAAAAAATAAATTGTCATTTGAAGCATTTTTTTTAGCTTTTAGATGTTTTTGTGCTTGTTCCATGTTCGACGTAGGTTTATATTGTAGTTGAACACATGGACGTGCTATGAGCTGTTAAGCAAAATCATAATTTTAGTTGAACTAAGTTGGAAATAATAAAAAAAATTTAAGAACATGCAAACTGGAGAAAAACGTCGTGGGAATATCAATTTTTTTTTTTTCAGACATGGTGTTAATTAATAAGAGAGACCTTATTGCAAAGCCAATCACACTTTAGTTATGACTGACTGCTGCTTTCTACTTTTGAAATACCCATATTGGCCTGATCTCCTGTCCTGTCACAAATAACTAAATATATATGAACGGTACAAAGTTCTACCATGTAAACCTGCACGACATGGAAACAACATTTACACCCCAAATCTTATTATTATTTAAATTATACCGATCATTGCTAATCATATTTTGATCTTTCAGGGCTCGGGACAGTTAAGTGGTGTCTGAAAATAAGCTTAAAATATCTGTGTATTATAATAATGATGGATTTTTGCTTTTTCCTCCTTTTAAACCTAAAGTCATCATGAAACCGGGAAAACAAACCCAAGGAAGCATCTGGTAACCTCAGTGTGTGTGTGTGTGTGTGTGTGTGCGCGTGTGTACGCGCGTGTGTGTGTGTGTGTGTCTGTGTGTGTGTGTGTGTGTGTCTGTGTGTGTGTGTGCGTGCGTGTGTGTGCGGGTGTGTGCGCGCGCGTGTGTGTGTGTGCGCTTGTGTGTGTGTGTGTGTGTGTGTGTGTGTTTGTGTGTGTGCGCGCGTGTGTGTGTGTGTGTGTGTGCGTGCAGTGGATTATATTTCTATGTTTATATTTTGAGGCTGTAAATGAGGCCTAAGTGCTGTTTGTGCAATAACAGTTTACACTCGGCTCTCATGCAGCCTAAAGTGCTCTGTAACGAGGGCGCGGTGACAACACGAGCGCTGAACACACACACTCCCTAAAAGGACAAGAGCAGGTCCTCATCCACACACACACACACACACACACACACACACACACACACACACACCTTCATTTCAGAGTCATGCATGTTGTTGTAGCGCTATGGATCAAAATCTACAGTTTTTTTCTTTTAGTTTTTTTTAACGTGCTTTATTAAACGGTTTGCTAGAGATGAGCTGTTAGAGAAGAAAACTGTTAACTGCAGGTTTGTTTGTTCATGTAAAACATTTTTTAAAGAACAAAACACTCAAAAATCCCGACTGTTGTGCTGTGATGACGCAGTTTTACTATAACCACCCAGAAGTCGACCACTTTCCCACCACAGCACCACATTAAGTGTTTTATTCACGTCTGTGTATAATTATGTATTTATGTCTCGTCTAATCTCGTTTAGATGAATGATTTTTTTCGCATTATCTTTATAGTCTTTCTCGTGCAGCAGTCTGCGTCCCAATCCGAGATCGAGTCGTTTTTTCCTGCCCCTGGTGGTAATTTGTCTTTACCCCGTCGTGCTCAGGTGCTGATATCCGCTTCAGATACGTCAATCTGTCCGTCGTCTCCACGTAATCAGACGCTCAGATTCAGCGGCACGAGATCCATCAGCAGCGAATCATCCGGCTATGAGGCCACTCCGGCCGTCTGCTTTGGGCCTTTATTAAGCGCCGAGTGCGGTGTTAGAGGTGATGTGTCTGATGCTCGGGTTGGATATTGATTCATTGGCGCGGAAACAGGATTTGATTTGTGTGTACGAATAAACAATTTGAAAATGTATGCGGCCAAAGCGCTTTCGCTACTCGTCAGACACTCGTTTACACTTTAATGTATCTAACAGACCTGGTGTTGATTCAGGAACACGTTGTTTAACGCAAATGGAACTTGTCCTTTTTTCCACCTCGTTCAAGAAGCGCTTGTTTTAGACTTTAACACCGCGGGTCTGAGGAAAAAAGCACAAATCACAGGTCTTGAACAGCACATCACACTTTCTAAATAGTTGTTCTAGGCTCTGTAGACGGGGAAGCCACGCCCACTTCACTGAAGCCAGGCTTTCTGTCAATACCTGCTACCTAATCCTTTTTTGCTACTTAACAGATCGGCACATGAGACAACGAACCAGCTTTGGAATTGTTTCTTTCATTTGGTTAATTATATACCGGGAGCGCTATTCGATGGGGAGGCTCGTCTATCAGAATATGTTTCCCGTAAATTTTCCATTCATGCTATGGTAGCATTTTTTGACAAGGCAGATCACAGTGAAATCAAAACACAAGCAGAAAGAAAGCACAAAATGATGAGCGAGAAATTGAACAGAGAGAAGGCGAAAAGGGAACAACAAAAGAAAACGGGAAGAACAAATGAAAAGAAAGACAATTGGGATGAAAGGAAGAATTAGGCGGAAAAAAAAAAGACAAAAAAAAAAGACATTAGACAAAAGTTAGGACAATGAAACTAAATTTTTATTTAACAAATGGGGAAATAGGAAAAGAAGCTAAAAAGAACTTGAATTGAAAATAAAAATAATAATAATAATAAAAAGAAAAAAGGGAAAAAGCAAGAGAGAACAGCTAAATGTTAGAATGCAGATTCCTGGTCAGCTGCTGTAACATTCACATCTTCAGCGATCAGTAGAAAGTCTGCATTCTGGATTCATTCTAGCAAAATGTTGGATCATAAAAAAATAAAGAATTAGTGGCCGTATAAGACGACGTCCTGTGGTGCAAAGTTTAGCATGACGGAATATAAACATTACTCACAACATATCAAAGCCAGTCATCTGTTTGTCTCGTGTCTGTGTGTCTGTGTGTCCCAGTAAACAGGAAATCTGTAGGTTTATCTCTCGCATGTTTGCTCAGACGTCGGGTTTATTGCTTTACTGCACGAGCACTGCGTTACATATCAGTGAAATTAGCCTGAGGTTAAAGAGCTGAAAGTGAGCGCTGTGTTTTTTCAAGCACTGTTTAGTCTTCACGTACTGAGTCTCAGGTCAAAGGGTCACGAAAGCCGCTGCAGCCCCTCTGAAAGCACGGACCGGCGCATAGACAGACCCAAACGCACGAGCTGAAAGAAAGGCTGAAATGGGTGTGTAGTCATTAAGGATGTTTTTTTCTGTAAAATATTTCAACATACATTTTGTGCATGCATAAGTATATGCATATTATTTGCTTGTTTACTTGTTTACAATTAACAGTAACAATCTTCAGATATCTGCACCGTCATTGTGTTATATTATCTTCCATCTTAAAACATTTCATTTCTGATTCCTGAAATGAAATCCAGAAAGACACTGCAAGAAATCTACAATCTGGAGAAATGCCGAATCCACAGGAACAGGGGGAACAGGGGGAACAGGGGGAACCTTCAGCCGAAGAGGCGAGGAAGAGGAGTAGTGAGGCACCAGGTTGCGGAGAGGAAAAGCAGAGGAAGGCATCATCAGACAGTCAGCAACCTGACAGAGGAGAAGAGCGGAGAGGGGAGCGATGTGGAGGAGCTTTTGGTCTCGTAGGATTGTAGCCCTTTAACGCTGGTCTTATTCAGAAGAATTATCACCATTTTACAGATTTATAGGCCAAAGAATAAAAAGAGAAGAGATGAAGCCGTACAGAGTAGAACCAAAGGCGAGTGTCTCCTGTGTGTTAGTTACTCTTCATCCTCACATGGTGTGTAACTTTATTACTGAAAATGTTCTTTGTAATGACATTTAAGCACCGAGCTGTAATGAGCATCAAGTCATGACCAGAAAACTCAGCGAGGCTTATGAGCACATTATAACCGCAGTTGTAATAATAGTGTTACAGTGTGTTAGTGGATTTACAGCAGCAGTTACAGTATCTGTGGTTTAGTGGCTTTACGGTAGCAGTTACTATGGCAACGTGTAGTGTTTGTGTCTTTACAGAAGCTGTTACCAGCAGTTACATTAGTATTTTGTTATTGTTAGTTTCTTGGTTTTGTGTATTGTATGAAATTTGCCAGGATTTTATCATTTTATTTTAGTATTTTAATATAGTAGGTTGTGTGTGTGTGTGCGTGTGTGTGCGTGTGTGTATAGTATATTTGTGTGTATATATATATATGTATGTACGTGTGTGTATATACACAGAGTCAGCCAAAAAATATATATACACACTTCAGGAAAAGAAAAAAAAAACGTTTAAAATAAGAGTAAATGTATAAATATATATTATATATTGATATGATAATATTATGATGATAATATGATGATATTATTCATATTATTTTAATATAATATACATCATGCTATTTTTCATAGCTCGATATGTAGCTTGTATAACAATATAGATTTACTTTCCTCAACAAACAGCCATTATTGTCAAAATATCTGGCAACAAAAGTAAGTACACCCTAAGTGATAACAGCTGTGCATCTTTAACCATGCAGAGTCACATGACCTATCCATCATGTCCATGTGTGTGTCAGTGGCCGAGTACGTCTCCAGACCTGAACCCTATTGAGCACCTGTGGGACGTCCTCAAGCGGGCGGTGGTGAAGCGCCGCCGTGTGTCTGACATCCAGCGGCTCCGTGATGTCATTATGGAGGCGTGGACGAGGATCCCAGCAACTACATGTGCAGCTCTGGTGCAGTCCAGGCCCAGGAGGATTAAGGCCGTGATAGATAACAACGTTGCTCACACTAAATACCGAGACTTTGGATATAGTTTTGACATGTTCCCTTAGACAATAAAGTCTGTTTGTTGAGTTGTTGTTAGAGGACAGTAAATCTGTACTGATATACAAGCTGCACATTGACGACTCTAAAGTGGCTCTAATTTTCATTTCTTGAGAACATATAATACAGTGTTTGCTGAAATGTGAGGGGTGTACTTACTTTTGTGAGATACTGTATACGTGTGTGTGTGTGTGTGTATGTACAGTATATGTAAGTAAGTGTGGGCATGAAATGTTTCTTACTCTCGTCCATGATTTTATTTTTTGTTTGGTTTAATTAAAAAAAAAAAAGTAAACTGGAAAAGAAACCACTTCATTTTTTTCAACAGATTCTTTATTATTATATATTTTACAGCAGGTCATGAACTGTTATCAGATACAGGATAAGATGCTATCTCATAAGCATAGGATGAGGATAAGATGCCACATCTGATTTATTCTTAATTAATAGCTTTTCTATATAAAAACTGAACTGTACAGTACGTCCCAGTGCCGAGTAAGTTGATTCGTTTCCATTGAGCTTTGATTTTGAATTTGTTCTTTCATTTTGATTTGTTAAAAAAAAAAAAATCTAAAATATTCTCACAGAAAATGTATAATAATAATTCAAATTTGTATAGAGTTTATAACTGAACGCCTTTTGCTTTATCTCGCCGCTTCTCAGCTGGAGTCTCACGCTCGCGGAAGCGTCTGTAAATATTTGTGAAAGTCGGAATAAACAGCGGCGTGAAGCTGATGAACAAACATGGCTTGAATTAGCTCAACAAACCTTTTTCCTCTTTTTCACCACAGAAAGATGTATAGATTTGACTACAATACTAGATAATATTAAACATTATTTGTTGCTAGGTTTTAGTCAGTATACAGTTTTTAACACTTCATTCACGTTGATCAATAAGGCTCGCGTTGTAACTCTAATCACAAAAATATATAGAAACAGTAACCAGTCGTCGTAACAGTCATCGTATAGCGAGAATCCGGCCGCGTCCCAAACGCTAGGATTCACATCTACTTGCTAATTCACTGGTGCTACCGGTGACGTTTTGAGAAACGGATAAAATCTAAAAGTTATCTGTAACATGGTGCTAAATGTGTGTGTGTGTGTGTGTGTTGCACAGCTAAACACTAATTTATAATCCATACTAACCACTAATTTACAAATTTTCTCGTTAATTAATTTACTAGCTTCCTAGCGGTTGGGATACGGCCTTCATATTTAATGTATATTTTTGACAATGTCGATGATCAAAACCACGTCACTGCCACACTTTATTATTATTATTTTTAAACGCGAGAAAGAGAAGGACAAGACGTACGGCTTGTTTGGCACACAGCGCCTCCTATGGAGCTGGAGGTATAACTTTTTTTCATTGTTATTCTTTGCGTCTTTTTGTCACGTTCACACCACCAGCCAGTGATGAAGCTAAAAGAAAAGAGAAAACATATGAGATCACCATGTGCGGATTTGTTTGGTCCAGTGCAAAATTTAGCATGAGAAATATACAGCAATATGATGCTTTTAGTGTGTAACAAAAATAAAGCATAAACCATTTTAAAAATATACCACCAATGTGACTGAATTACCTAAATACACATAAAAAAAACTAATATTTGATGTTTTTGATAACGTTTAATTAATAACCAATAAGTACTTAAAAATGATCTAGAAATGGCTTAAATGTTATTGGTCCAAAATCTCATACATTTACTTGTTTCCAGTTAATATCATTAAAATAACTTTCTCTTAACATATTTTGGGACTGAACTCTTAATTTTTAAATTTTTTTGTGTGTGTGTTCACTCATTTAATACAATACTCTTTTAATATTACAAGTTTACTTGAACATCTGAGCGTACCGTGAACTGTCGCACCTCGCCGCGCTCCACCAGGTGATGCTCCGTCTCTGGTGTGATGGCGTAGGCCAGTTTCTGCAAAAAAAAATAAAAATAAAAAATAAATAAAATATAATATATATATATATATATATAATAAAATAGTACATTACATAACTGCTACATTACATAACTGCTAATTCTGAAAGTTAGCTCAATAATTTGCTACATTTTAAGCGATTCCCAATATGATCATTTAGTCACCTAAGAACCTTTTACTCCTGAAACTTATAAGATGAATTTATTCTAACAGTGTGTTTATTAACTGTAGTCTCTTGGTAGCTGCTACACGCTTGGGTGAGACGAAATGTTCTTTAAGGGTTCGAAAATAAGCACATAGTGGAGCTGTGTGTAATATAGAGTCACATTTTTATTATTAGTGGCCATACCTCCTCGGCTAGTAGCAACTGCTAATGAGCTTGTGAACTAGCAGGTTTGTTGTGTTGTGGATGAATGTGTTTGCTAGTAAGTGTGCAGCCTTTTCTGTGTTGTCGAGGTTGTAATGCAGCTAAAGGCTAAAAGGAACGATGCAATAAAGGAACGCTTAAGGTGACGTACAGTGCAGAAGCTTCCGGGCAGGATGCAGAATTTGTAGATGGCGTAGAGCGGAACCATGATCATGGAGGAGATGGACAGACACCAGCCGAGCATGTTGGCCCACGTTGGGAAGGAGTAGGAGCCGTACTTTGGGGGGTTAAAGGTCGCAAAGCTGATCACCACCATGAACTAGCGACAAATGCAGTAATTAGTTGAGTTAGTACACATTAGCAAGAAGTTTTATGGTATTGGCAAAGTGCTACATTTTGCAAAATTCAAGATTTTTTGGTTGGGTTTTGGAAAACACCCCCGTGTGTGTGTGTGTGTGTGTGTGTGTGTGTGTGTGTGTGTGTGTGTGTGTGTGATATAAATCTATATAAATTAATGAAAGGTTTTGTCGGTACATTGGTCAGAACTCAGTCTTTCAATTGGATCTTAGTTTTATACATTAGAGGACGCAGAAAAAAAAATCTGTCCGATTTTGTCGCAGCATCACACAAAACTGTCTGGACAGAATTTACTGAATCTCCTGCAGTCCTCAGATCTCTGGCTGAACTTTAATCTGCACCATCAGTGAATCTACATGTGGAGTAAAAGTGATGTTATGAACAGTTATGTGTGGGATTTAATAATCTACTTTAAAATAATCTACTAATGCGCTACTGTCTCAATGTAAACAAACACCTGCACCAATAGATATTAATTAGAAAAGATAAAGTGAATATTTTTACTGGGATTAGTTCATATTTTCACTTTGGCTGAAATAACAGCGCTGAAGTGGTAGAAGTGAATTTTAACACGCCGGAGTCGTTTTAAGACAAAACTTCATCTTTATCTGATCGACTTTTTCCATTTCTCATCTGTGATTCTCTCTCCGATTACCGAACAGGGAGTGTATTTGTCTGAGCACCAAAGAAGTACAACTTAGTGTAAACAAGGCGTCAGATACTCGACCTTACAGAATGTGATTTCTGTGTGTTAATAAGTGAGACAGAGAGACACACAGACATGTACGTGGACTTCAACCTCAAATCATAATAATAATAATAATAATAATAATATCACTGATTACATGATACTGTATCTACAGAATAACAAAAGTTGTGCCTACTGTATATAAACACTACTTTTGCTCTATGCCAGGTTTACATTAGCAGCATCTGAAAATCTACAGTTTTTTTAACTGAACGTATTTTGCAGCTTCGCTATATATTTTTTATTCCTCGCCTCCTTTTATTTGACTTTATCGATGTTATGACATACAGAGGAAACTGACAGTGACAAAACGTAATTGTGCATCAGTGTGTCAGTAACCCTCTTATCCCCTTCCCAGGTCAGAACCAGACGGATAAATGAAACACACACATTGTTCAAAACAGCAAACTAGCAGAAGAAGGAATAAAATTCTTACAGGTTCTACTGAGATATTCCAGGATATGTGGAACCTTTGACTGCAATTTAACTCCTTTAACTTGTCCCTGGACTGAGAAAAGCGTTTATCTTTAGCTTTAGATCGCAGAGACGTTCTTTGCTCTAGTGGTCATGTGTTTGGAGGGCAGGTGAGCCTCTGGTTGAGCGCAATCGGTCTCCAGACTAACAAGGTCATAAAGAGAGGTTAGTGTCAGGAGCTGGACTAAAAGTGGCTGATAACGGATTGGGACGAACGGTCCGGCCAGCGCCTCTGCTCACTGTGTCAGAAATGTGCCATAACACACCGTATGGATGTGATTAGCTGGTGATTGTTTGCATCGTTTGCGCTCATCGCTAACGGAGTAAATCCTGGCAGATTTTGCGCTTGTGTAACGTTTACATGTTGTGTAACGTAAAGTTTGTAGAGGGTCGTATCATGGTTCATCTAAAGCATCTTTTTTTTTGTCCTTGTTCATTCTGTGAAAAGCATGGCTGAGGCAAGGAAATATCATTTAGAGCTTTTATTTCGCATTGTATAAATGTTGGCTTTTAGGTGCAAACTACTTGTTAGTCCAGTCATTATTGTTGGCCAACTTTAACTTTCATAGTGTCTGATAATGAAATGATACTCGTTGATGTTTGTAGCTTCGTAAGTTAGTTATCTCGGAATTGGCAACTGTTGGATGGATGTTTCTCTACAGTAGGTAATTTATTACACCAACGCATAATTTTCTGTAATCATCTAATGCGATGCAATTATTATTGCATTTTTTAGTTTTTTATATGGTGAATATTATTTCTTGGATCTAATGGTGCTGTTGTTTGTTCTTGTAAATACTGTAAAAGTCTCAAGCATTTAGCAGTGGTGTTTTACCAGAGCTGGGATTTGAGCTCAAGGACTCTTTGTTATTAGCACTGATGTCAAGTGCTGCATAATCAAGAAAACATAAATGATAAAAAATAAAAGCGTCATGTACCAGCAGGAAACAGGGACTGACGAATTTCCAGCAGAGTCGCCAGTAAAACCCTGGTCGCTGCCCAATCATCTCCTGGATATCGTCACTGAAACGATCCACTCCTGCACACACACACACACACACACACACACACACACACACACACACACACACACACACTGCTTATCTGAATGGTCAACTTCAGTCGGGAAAAAGTACACTGAGATGAATAACTGGACATTTGAAGGTCACAAGGCTGATGGTAGCTGGTCACCTACAGTAACCTAGTGGACAAAAACTGTCTTAGAAAGCTAACGTTAGCTTAGCAGTGGGAAACCAAGTGAACACTGACCAAACCTAATCTAGTGAATGCAGCTACAGTTTAATGCTGGGTGTTTGCTGCCTGCTCATTTAGGCCACACCCATTAGAGTAAGCTGCCCGAGTGTTTTATTGCTTTCCACTGTGTAGTTTTTATTTTACGTGTTTTTCTTTAAAACCTACTACGATACCTAAATTTTTTGCCAAGTCGTGAGCAGAACTACAGTAACCGCTCTCTCCGGGGCACAGAGTGCCATTTCTATGTGACCAAATGCTCTAATCAAAGAGGAGCTAAAGATTAGAGAGACGTTGCAGCTATAAACAGCGGCAGCATGTTAGTGACACGCGTTTCCCGCCGCAGGTACCTGTCAGGGCCGATGCTCCTCAGGCACGACTCAGTGCGGTTTTTACTGGAACAAAAGCCCAAGTTTTTGGGCCAGAGCCTGGATCCTGCCGACCTCACAGGTCAAAGGTCAATCAGAGTTCATTGCTCATTCGAAGTTCACGCCAGTGGTTCAGTTGAGTTTCGCCCCGGGGGAACGTTTGAAAAGTTCAGCTGCAAAACGGCAGGACTTACTCGTCTGCAGATTGGCTTTCACTCCACTTAGTTAAGAGACAAAATCCTGCTGGTTTTCAGGATGTAACAGAACTCGGGTCACATGATCTCACATTAAAATAAGAGCTGCATTATGTGCAAATGTGGCCTAGATTGTGAAGTTTACATCGTGCTCGTAGTGGACTGATCTGGATATAGTGAATAAGGTTTGTGGTTTGGGACGCTCCCACATTGAACTGGTAATGACGCTTATGATTTCTATATGAATAGGGGGTGTGGTCTGGGATGCTCACAGTGGACCTGGGCCTGTGACCAGTTTTGGACATGCAAGTGACTAATGTAGTAAATACTCGGCAAAAAACACAGTATTGGTGCTGATTTTATTTTTTCTTATGTTCTACATACAGTTTAATACAGAAAAAATGTGTGCCAAACAAGCTACTTCTGAAGTTTATGCACCATGGAGGTGAGCAATTTCCTGTCCCTAAAAAGATGTCATTTTATATTTGCCCCCAAAATGGCCATTTTTGAGCGTTATACTGCCAAACAATAATCATTTAAAATGCTAGTTATTCAAATTTCTTTATGAGTATTGATACTAAAATTGGTGTAAGCTTCTAGAAGCACATGACATGTAGAAATAGTTTTTTTGTAAAAGCTTAAAAAGGAAAAACATCTGTAGTGTCCGTAACCATGTCAAATTCATCGTTGCAATTTTGTAACAATTTAGCATTTTATAATATATGCACTTTTTCAGGTTTATGTCTTTTCATGTGAAATCTAAATTGGCCAAGTTTCATCTGAATGACAATTAAGATTACTGGAAGGTTTGAATTTTAAAAAGTTACGGACACGACAGACATAAAACGACATGACATCTTATTTAGCAAATGGTTTCTTTATATCTGATAGAAATATAAATGTGTATGCATACAGTATTTACAAAAAATGAAGCATGGATCAGGATATACTGTAAGAAGCATTAAGAATTTACATGATCCTATGTGAAAATTCACTTTTTCACCTACTGTAGGTGCGACACTTTTTAGCACCGGTACCATGTTTTGGCCGAGTGTGAGTGCGAGCGGGGTTTGGGAGACACTGGAATAATAAATGGTGACCAGTTAGTTCTGTGAACAAGTGAAACAGGAAGTAAAGGTTGCAGAGAAAAAAGTGCATCCAGAGCTCAGTGGGATGCAGCTCTGTTACGTCTAATGAAACAAAGATGAATTGGAACACAACCGGCCTCTCTTATCCCTGATTGGCCGTCACTGCTTTAATGGCGAATCAGCTTCCCTGAACACATACACGCACTCACCATAAAACCAGGCGATGCCAATGGCTTCGATCAACACGCCGAAAAGGATCGATGTCCCCGCCGCGAAGTGGTCCAGCAGCGTGAACACGTAGATTCCTCCCTGTAAGCAATTGAGAGATGGAGGAAGTCAGAGTCATTTTCTTTTGTTTGTTTATGAATTCTGTCTCAAGTTTAACTCTGGCTCTAGCTGTGTTAGCGTCTCTCTCACATTGGTGACGCAGAAGAGCGAGATGAGGAATGTGGACACCACGATGAAGAGCGTGAAGAGTTCCCTGTGTTTGTGCAGGAACTTGAATTCGTCGATGAGACCCGTGATCACCGACTCCATCCCGCCCATCTGGAGCAGGCGATAAATGCCACAGATGATTAAATAAATTCCCACAATGCAACTCTTGCACCTCCATTGCACTCATGCATCTGCATCTCACATCATTGATCAAAGGTTTCTGTAAGATGTGTAAGGAACTTTAGGTAAGTCGGTGCTCCAACTGTCACAGGTGAAGCTGAAATACTTTTTCTATGTCAAGACTTTTTTTCCGTGGCTGTAAATCGGTTATAAAGTGAATGTTTGTACAGTCATAAATGTAGTGAGTTTGTTGTTTTAATAAGCATGTTTGAGGTTCTTACGGCGCTGTCGATGCCCAGCGTGAGCAGCATGATGAAAAAGATCACGGCCCACACGGAGGAGCCTGGCAGTGTCGCGATGGCTTCTGGGTATATTATAAACACCAAGCCAGGGCCTACAGGGCACAAGATAAACATGTTACAGTATTAACGTCTCTGCTCAAGTGTCTGATGTTTCTGTCCAAAGGTCTGTCCCCACTATCATCCATCATATCCATCCTCCTGTCCACATCCATGCAAGCATCCATAGACTCGTCAATCTGCCAGTCTGTTCACAAGTCTGTATCAATTTTTTCATCCAATAGGGTCAGTCTTCATCCATCCCTTAAGCCATTCATCCGTCCTCTCTGTTCACAGGTCTGTCTCTGTCCATTCATAAGTCTCATCTATCCATCCACTTATGGGTTTGGCTTTTCCTTCTATTCCCAGAGATTTGCCTGATTCATGCTTTCCACCATTCACAAGTCTTTCATCTATCCATCAATCAATCCAAAAGACTGGCTCATTTATTCATGTATCTACACATTTCATATATATCTCTAATACATCCATCCTTGGATCCTTCACTCTTTCATTCTACCGTAGGTCTGTCTCATCGATCTTTATTTATTCACAGACCCCTAGATCTCTCACCCATTTGTCCAGCCATGTCTCTCATCTGTGAACACACCCATCTATCCGTCCTTAGGTCCCTCATCTATTCCGTCCATCCATCCTTAGGACCATCACCCATTCTTCAATCCATCCACATCTTTTATCCATCCATCCATCCATCCATCCATCCATCTATCCATCCTTATGCCCATAACCCATTAATCCAGCCATTCTTTAATGCACATGTCTTTTATTCATCTATCCACATCACTTATCCATCCACCCTTTCATTATTAGGACCATCACTAGGGCTCGATTTGAGGGGGGGGGGGATGTGGGGGGATGACGTCCCCCATGTTAAACAAAATGTCAAAAATCATTCACTCTGTAAAACCAGCATCCCCCTTACCATCCCCTTCATATCAATAATGCTGTATATTATGTCAAATTTGTCATGGAATAAAATATTAAAACGCTCCTCCATGCATCTAGCCATGCTTAAGTCTCACCCATTCATCCATCTCTCCAAAGGCGTGTCTCTCATGTCATATTTCTTTAACCATGAATGCCTTTTTTTTGTGTGTAATTGTCTGATTCTCACTGTTTTTCGGAGACTTTTCCAGTCTGCTAGTTTGAGGCTGCTTTGGCTTAGTTTTCAAGTTTTTTCTAATTTACTGGAAGAACCATGCTCAAACCTTTCTGCAACGTCCATCGTCTCACTTGTGTTTAATCATAATGTGTCTGTGTGGCTATGGATGAAATTAACAATTTTGATAGTTCTTTTTTTTTTTTTAATAATCGAAATTCATATGAAAAATGGTGGGTGGTTTTTACAAGATTACTAAAGAAGATTAAGATTTTTTTTCAGGCCTGTTTACCACATTTTTCCCGCCTAACTCACTTTTCCTAGCTTGCATGTCAACACACAAAGCTCTCCATAAATTAAAAAAGTCAAGAAAGATGTTTTTCATATTTAAATTTAATAAGATTAATTAAGTATAATAAAAGATTATTCTTGGTAAAAATGTGATAGTGGGTGAAGATGAGATCACCTAAACTATGAAAGTCTCATCAAGCGTAAATTAATACAACTGAAGAACATGTATTAACTATCGTCTGTGAAGAACTCTTTAAACCATCAAAAACCATTAAATCCAGTCAGGACGTTTTCTGTAGCTCCCAGTATTTGTGTAAACTCTCACCGTCAGTGGCGACTTTATCAAGGGCCACGTTGTGTTTCTGTGACATGTAGCCCAGGAAGGAGAAGATGACAAACCCGGAGAAGAAGCTGGTCAGGGAGTTGATGGAGCTGGTGATGATGGCGTCTCTGAACACAGCAAACAGTAAATCTGTGATTTTGCTCATTTAACATTTGCATGTGGAAACAAATCTGGAAATGTTAACTGTGGTGCGGTTGTGTGTTGGAGTGTGTACAGAGTGTTGCAGTTTGTCCAGTATGTGTGTGCGCATTGGGACGGGGATTGGGCATCCAGTGTGCAAGTGGGAATGAGTTCAATATACAGTGGAACCTTGGATTGCGAGTAATGTGGTTTACGAGTGTTCCGCAGGACGAGCAAAGATTTTTAATAAAATTTGACTTGAAAAACAAGCGAGCCTTGGTTTACGAGTGCCGAATATCATGTACCACGCATGCGCTTCTTGTTTTGACACCAAGCGTCACGTGATCACAACTGAGCCAATGGTTGTTTCTCTCTCTTGCGCTGCGTAATTGTGGGTAATCGTCTGCGCTGCTGGGTCTTAGTGCTCGTCTCTTACTGGTATAATCAACGTCTCCCTCATACACACATACAGACACACACTCTCTGCTCTACACAGAAACTCTGCTCTGTCGCGATTCTTTTCCAAGGTAAAGTGCAGGTTCATTTATTTTTTTTGTTTTTTACTTTACATCAGTGATTCCGTTAGTGTCATTAGAGATGTTCCTTGCTAATTTTTCTGATAAAACAGTCTTTCCATTAATGTGAGTGTGTGCATGCACATTACACACACACAAACACTGTCAGGATTTATTTTTACTTTTTTTAAAGGTAAAGTGCAGGTAAATTTG
>JAAGKR010007373.1:0-34527 GCA_011419295.1 Clarias macrocephalus | reverse complement strand
TCCTCCCACAGTCCAAAGACATGTAGGTTAGGCTAATTGAAGTTCCCAATTTGCCCATAGTGTGTGTGAATGAGTGGGTATGTGTACCCTGCGATGGATTGGCATCCTGTCCAGGGTGTGCCCTAATGGTGGAGTGGTGGCTTAGTCGTTAGCACTTTCGCCTTGCACCTCCAGGGTCCGGGGTCGATTCCCAGCTCAGGGTCTGTGTGCGTGGAGTTTGCATGTTCTCCCCGTGCTTGGTGGGTTTCCTCCGGGTACTCCGGTTTCCTCCCACAGTCCAAGGACATGCAGATCAGGCTAATTGGCGTTCGCAAAGTGCCTGTAGTGTGTGAGTGAGTCTGTAAGTGTATGTGTGTGCCCTGTGATGGATTAGCACCCTGTCCAGGGTGTACCCGCCTTGTGCCCTAGGTTTCCTGGCATAGGCTTCATGCCACTCATGACCCTGTATACAAGTTTAAGCATTATAGATGATGAAGGAGTGAGTGATATTGCTTGGATTTTGCTTTGCGGGTCAGCACGCAGTTAGTCAGCTGTATGACTTGATGTCCAAAAGAAGAGAGAAAGACAGATGCTTTAGCAGTTTTAGAGGCTGTTGATAGCACTGCTATAAAATTCCTGTCTGCGTGTTCTCTACACATGTGCATAAGCAAAAAAGAAAAAAATCACATGAATTCTAAGATGACCGCATACAATGTGACTCGGATCTGATTTGAAAAACATCCAATTTGTGCATTCAGACAGCCATACAAGTCACTTCCTGTCTGGTAGTCTGACAGCCTTAGGTGTCACCTTATATCTGACCAATGCACAGCACTGACAATGGAGACTCTTTCCAAACATATTTTTGTCTTTATAATGTATTGGAACATGGTGGGGCAGTGGTGGCTCAGGCAGTCGAGGTACTGGATACTGATCAGATGGTCGGGGGTTCGAGCCCTGCCACCGCTGCCACCTCCTCGGGCAAGACCCTTAACTCTACACCTCATACAAGCAAGGAACTGCATGCATGGTTAGAAATTGAAAGGGTTGCGACAGGAAGGGCATCCAGTGTGAAATCTGTGCCAGAGCTTATAGATCAAATGGTCTGATATGGTGACCTGTAGAATAAAAAGAACAAAGCCCAAGAATGCAATTTACTGAAACAAGCACATTAATACATGCAGTGTTTTCAAATACAGCAAACTGTTACGGCAAACAAGATCTTGTATACAAAGATACTTACTTACTATATCAGTAAATAAGTTGAGGAATGAATGTAAGTGGCTAAATGGCTGAATAGATTTTTTAAAAACACGCCCCATTCCTGAACAACTGTCAAATCCCCATCCAAGACAAGCAGCTACATAAACATATAGAAAGCCGCTTAATGGTGTGATCATGTTCACACATGTTCATGCACGAATCGACATTCTTTCAGAGATAAACCCACACTGGATTTATTAATCTTCCACAGTGTTCTCTGTAAATTCTGCTTCCTTAAGAACATCTGGAAATAGATTTCCACCAGGTGTGTGTGTGTTTGAGATTAGCTTTAGCATGTTTTAGGTCATGACCTACAAAGCTGAGATGTTTAACAGTGGTTCTGGTTTGGATTTTTATTTATTTATTTATTTATTTTTATCAGACTGGTGGGTTTCTTCCAGCCGTCTGGAGCTCACATTCTCTTTGTTGCAGGAAGTGGACAGGTGTGATCTAAGAAAACAGGAAATGGACTAACCTGCCCCTGGGTAAACCTCACGGTCGTATGAAACACACATTCAGTACACGCTGTCTTGATTTTAAACTTAAGCAACCCAATCCTGCCTCAACAGCTCCAGCACATTCCAGAGTGCGTTTGAAAAGTACCTCTCCGGATGTCTTGTTTGGTAGGAACTGTAGAAGCCATTTATCTCTGGCCATTCAGACGTGAACTAGAGATTTTGGGCCAGTTTGGGCCAGTTTCCCTCAGGGTCACATTCTGAACATTGTGTTTGTAGTATACAATGGCCTTGCCAAATATGGAGTATGGATAAGCCTAAAAACTCAAATTTCCCACACCAAATTTACCCTGGGTTACCCTGTACAGCTCTACATACTGTAGACACAACACATTTATTGGAAGCTAACTACTTGTAAAACTAAGAGCTCTAAGCTTGATAACTTAGAACGCAGCTGTTAAATCTCTATTTTCACTGAAAATTCTTAAAGGGAAGAAGTTGAAGTATTTATAACAAGCTTGAGACTAATAAATCTGCACATCGGTATTGGCGATATAGCTAATTGTTTAATAATGTAGCCTTCAATAAAGTAATCTTAGCTTAAAAACATATACCGCAGACACTAATTCCTTACTTGGCTTTGTTTAAGATGCAAGACAGGTATAGGATGTGCCAAAATATACAGTAAGGAAATGAAAAGATGAACAATATTACCGTACCTTGTTGTCATCTGTGAGTTTATTTCTCCTGAAAGAAACTAACATACCCACCATTAGCATGGTGATTTACCACAGTGTGAGAAATGAACAGTAAGTGTTCGAAGTGTGTGTGCACTGCTTGGCTGTAGACAGTATCTACATACTTTATCTTCACACAGATTCTCAACCCAGATTCCCAGAGACTCCTGCTAAAGGAGACGATCTGCTCATGCCACGCAGGCACAGTTCTTGGCGAATCTTTTCAGTTGAATCTTTTCACTCTCCTTTAACATTCCCCACAAGTAGGCATCAGGTGGTGTAAGATCGGGGGAATGGGACAGGTATGGGAAGGAATTGTTCTGCCAAGGAATTGTTCTGTCCCGTCACGACCACTTCTGTATGAGCGGAAATAATACTCAACTATGAATACTTTTCCCTCCGTCAAGAGACCCATTTCCAACAACAACTGCATAGCACAACTTCCTTTTCACTACAGGAACACGTGTGTCTGGAGCTATGCCCAGTTGACAAATGTCAAATGTGTGTCCAAGATGCGCGAGTTTCAGTACTGTATATTTTACCGCATACTGTATTTATAACAAGCTAGCTACTTGTAAAACTTGTAAAATAGTATGTATAAACTTCATATCCTTTGTTAGATTGTTACGAAGATAACTTATTAGTTTGATATTATTAGCATGTAAATATTTGAAATATAGCTAGTATTTTACGCAAACAATTTATCTTGACATGTTTCATCTACTAAATTTTTACTTTGTTGTGTTATCACAATAAATATCACAAAACTTACATTTGATGTTTATATTAAGTAATGTACTTTTTAGACTATCATCTGTGCTAACTAAATCATGCATTTTATTGCACTATTGCTTGAGTAACAAACATGTACATTAACGCCCTGCACTGTTGCACAGCCACTGACCATTATATAAACTGCAAAACTTGCCAAACTCAGTATGAAATAAATTGAATTTGTTCATAACTTAGCTTATTAGCTTGATAAATCTTTATTTAACTACAAAATCTATAATTTGCTATGTTAAAAACAGCTAACAAGTCCGTCTATTTCTTCCTTGCTCACTCCGCATGCTCCCTATTTAGTAGATTTATCTACTAAATCTGTTTTTATGTTGAAAAGTATAACTAACACATTCAGTTATTTATAGCTAGCTACTTGTAAACATGAACATAAAATGTCTTAGATACAGCGAGGTTGTTAGCTCATTTAACATCTTAGCTTGATAACTTATTTACCATATTAGACAACATATTTCAGCTACTAAATCTTTGCTTTGGTGTATAAAGTATTGGAAAATGTGCTGTTTACATAAAAGAATGCTATAGTTTAAACCTATTTTCTTTTCTTTTTTAAATTTGAACTTGAATTTGTAGCTGCTGATGGCATGATGATATCCACTGCAGTTTTACCCAAGCAAAGGTCTTGTGTATATTTACTAGCTACGCAATGCAGCACAGCTATTAGCCATATTAGCCATCTAAACTGTAAAACTGTATATGAAGTTCTTAGTTTTAGCTAGTCTGCTCTTAACCTAGCACCTTAGCTTGAACTTATAATGTAGTCAATAAATCTACAATTGCCTATGTTGGAAATTGATGCTAGCAAGTTTATCTATTTATTTATTTAGTAGAAGCTACTGGGAAACCTGCAGAAAACATTATGATTATCCACATCTTGTGGGCAAATATTCTGTGGAATAATGAGACAGAAGTTAAACTTTTTAACACAGTATTTCATGAAAAGAACATCATGCCAACAGTTAAACATGTTAGTGGTTTGGGGCATCAGAACCTGGATGACTTGCCATAATTGATGGAACCACGAATTCTGCACTCTACCAAAATACCCTGAAGGAGGAATGTACAGTCATCAGTTTGTGACCTCAAGCTCAAATGCACTTGGTTTATGCAGCAGGGCAGCGATCCAAAACACACTAGCAAGTCCACCTCTGAATGGCTCGGAAAATACAAAATAAATTTTTTTGGAGTGGCCTAGTCAATGCCCGGACTTAAATCCGATTGAGATTCTGTGGCATGACGTTAAACATGCCGTTCATGCTCGAAAACCCTTAAATGTACCTGAATTAAAACAATTCTGCAAAAAAGAGTGGGCCAAAATTTCTCCACAGCAATGTAAAAGACTCATTGCCAGTTATCACAAACACTTGATTGCATAACAGGGTGGCACAGCCTGTTATTAAATTTAGGGTTAATTATTTTTTTATATAGGGACAGGCAGGTTTGGACAGCTTTTTTCCTCTTATGATGTCATCATTTAAAATTGTCATGCATTTTGTATTTATTCTAGTGTAATACTGAAATTTGTTTGAATAATATGCATGAAAAAAAAAATAAAAATTAGGATACTTTTTCATAGCATTGTAGGTTATTTATAATTTAACATTTAACCTTACAACATATTCCAGCTAGTAAATTTCTATTGTTCAATGTAGGAAGTTTAGGTATTTGAAACACAGCTAGCTACTGTGTAGCTACAGTAGTAAAATTGTATATAAACTTATTAACTTTAGCTTTAGCTATGTGTTAGCGTATGACCCATACTTTAGCTACAGAATCTATAATTTACTAACATGAAAACTAAGGGGAGGGGGGGGGGGGGGTTGCAATTTTTTTTTAACACTGTGACTTTTAAACCTGCACATATATATTTTAAATATAGCTAGCTTGGCACTTAACATCTTAGCTTGATAACTTGTACTGTAGCTACAAAATTAAATATTTGTGTAGATATCAAGAAATGTACAGTTACTATTTAGAAGTTTTTTTAACCTTCTTTTTAGCAACTTAAGTTCCGTCAGTGAAAATTTGAAGCAGAATTAAATTATATATATATATATATTGCACTTTTACCCAGGTAAAAACCTTGGTGTACTTTTTACCAGCTCTGCACAGCAGCACATCCACTAGACGTTATCTACTTATCCTTGGAGTAGCTTTCTTAACACGGCCTTCATTTCTCCTGCTTGTCTGGAAACCAGCCATGCAAAGAAAGAAAGTCATCTTGAAATGTGAGTATGAGAAACAAATTCTGTCTTTTGTCCAGTTCTGAGGTCAGAAACCGATCCCTGCAGCCTCGATCGGTTCGGACTTGTTTACACTGTCTGCTGCACTAAAGGAGCTCTGATCAGAGATCAGCGAACGAATGACTTTTGTTACTTTTGAACTCCACACAAATTTGGCACAAGTGATCTCCATCTGTAAAAACTATCCTTGGGAAACCCACAGGTCTGTGTTATTGTTACTTATTAGTTTGCATTGAACCGTGCATTACAGCTAAGCTTGTGTCCTTATTCAGCTCACTTTTTCAATTAATTCAATTTCACACATTTTAACAGCAAGGCTGTATTGTTACAAATAGGTGAGGGAAAAGTGAATGGGTGTAAATCCTTTCCGAATGTGCTGTGTATATTCAAGTTTTCCTATCATAACAGGGTCAGCTGGTACACACACACACACACACACACACACACACACACACACACACTTCTGCAAATCCTTGTGGCCGATGCCAACTGTGGAAACGGCCCTTCACACACATCCCAAGCACACTGGCTCTATTGTGGCTTCGAGAAAGCACACTCCATCCCGAGAAAAAAAAAAAAGTGTACGAGGAAACGCTTAGTCCAACAAACATGTTACTGCAGAGTAGTGTGTGTGTGTGTGTGTGAATGTGTGGGGAAAGCATGCTAAATCGCTTGCACTTTTATGGCTGAAGAAAAGGATATTACTTTACGCACCGCACTGACACTATGGAACTCGACCACAAACCTGCTCCAACTGTTTGGGATCCAACTTCTACCCACATGCTAACACATGTCCGGGTTTGTTGTGTTCCTGCACAGCATGAGCATACACAGCTGGTGGTGATGTAATGATTAGCATTTGGTGGGTAAGCTTGCTACCAGTGCTAATTTAATTACACAGACTGATTACATGGCCCTCTGTATTGAGAAGCACTACATCCTGGTTTCATTTTTTTCCTCCCATCTCTCGTTCTTTTTCCCTCTCTGTAAATGCACGTGTACGTGTGTGTGCAGAGCTCCAGTTTTTTGCCTTCACAGATTATAGGCTTCGCTGTCTCACATCAATCACACACACAGGTGTGCTAAGATGAACTGCATGACATTAACACACAGGAATTCTACACTCTTTTTTTTCCCCTCTTATCTCTTTTTTCTTTCTTTTTAAAAATTTTTTTTTATTTCCCTTCTTTGACAGTTACAACATTTTCCAGACTGTAAGGCATGTTTTCTTTGCCTTCTGTGACTTACATATAATGACATGATATGCACTGTCTAAGATTTATTATAATTTTCTTTGCTATTCATATTACGATTGATGTTTACCTACTATTAGCTTGATACTCCAGCAGTGATGGTAGTTTGTCCATTTGTAAAGCATTGATTCCAGGGGCAGTAGAAAGTAAATGGGCAGTGTGAGTAAACGGAAGCATGATGCCGTGGAACAGAGCTAGCTTTAGCTAGCTAAACCTGCGACCTCTGATTCACAAATTGTATGCAAATTTTAAACGGTAAAATGTACCTTAAAAATAATCAAACAATTTCATTTCACTGACTAACTTCAACGTAATATGAGTTTCTACTAAGAAAATCTGTTTTTCATGGTTTATGAAGTATAGCTGCGTTACCACAGAAAGATCTTTGCCAAAGATTGGTCTTTCGGCTGCTCCTGTCAAGGATTCGCCACAGCAGGCCATCCAATCTGAACACACACTTGGCCTAGGTTTGACACTGGATGCCTGTCCTGACGCAACCCTCCCATTTTACCCGGGCTTTGTACCAGCACTTCATCCTGTGGCTGGGGTTTGGGCATTGCGTGGGAATTGAACCCGAGCCTTCCGCATGGAAGATGAGAAACCTACCACTGAGACACCAATGAAGATCTTAAAAACTAACAAAAATAAATGGTAAACGACTAATGATTATGACGGAATCGTTTCTCCAATCTTTTTTGTTTAAACGTTGTCAAAGCTCAAGTCATCTGCGGGACTTTGCTAGGAAACTAGCATGGTCAAATCAGTATTAACAAAAGTTACATGCGAAGCTAAATTAAAGGTTTCTGCACTAAATACTGATATTTATACAACGATGCGGTTAAAATCTCTATTTTAATTGGTCAGAAAAAATACACAAGTTTATTGCAATGCACTTAAAAGGAACCTGGGTAGCGGAGTAGTTTGAAACAGATTTTTTAAATTGTCTAATTAGATTAAAGGACAGGTATGTAATTAGGTTCTCAAGACGAAGGTAGACTTAGCTACGTCCTTTTGTCTTTATCGCTGCTGTATTGTGAGCGATAGAGGGATTTAACTTGTCCTGCAGCTGTTCCACAACATTAAATCCAGCTACAAAACTGTGTTGTTTTTCATAAAGTAAAATGTTATTAATACTGACAATTTGTGCAAGAGGAAGACAACATTGTGAGATATAGTAAAGATGCAAGAAAACAATCACACTTCTGTGATCAACCAACTCGATGTTGATTATTACATCCTGAAGTTTTTCTTTCCTTATCTAAAGTCTTGCAGAAAGACATTCTTTCCTTGCTCTAACATGAGAAATCCAGAAGAAATTTCACAATGCAGTGAACTAGTAGTTCACTATGGTAAACTATAGTACATGCCATAATATGCTATAGTGTTACCATGGTGATTCAGACTTTACCATGGTAGGCATCATAGGACTTTATAGAGTATGTATATAGTATTATCGATTTATATAGTAAGTTCTATGGGACGTCAGTGGGTAGTGTATTAGTACTATAGTATGTACCACCATGCTTTGATGAATACCACTTTAAGCACCATGTGTCAGTTCTGTAGTAATACTATAGATATACCACAAATCTTTGGTGAATATCGTGGTACTTATTGGGTACCATAGTGGCAACCTATGTTCAGCGGGTATCGAATATGGTATGTGAGTACATACTGTACCATATTAGGTACGTTAGTACACTCTACTGGAATAGTATAGTACAGGCAGTACCTGTACTATATTACTGTATGTCATATTAAGAGTTTCCACATACATTATGGTATTTAATTAATGTTCCATACATACAATAGTACCATGCTATATAAATATTATCAATATGGTTCATAAACATGTATAGTATATTTCTGACAGTATCCTGGTACATGTTCCATAGTACCATACATGGTAGAACCGTGTAAAATACTATAGTACATGTTACTTTGTACCAAATTATGTACTATGGTAGAACCATGTACCACAGTGTGGTTCAGGTGCTATATCAGCAAATATGTTCCATGGTACTGTCAAAAAATACCATGGTACTATATATCATGGTACAGGTCACATCAGACTGCCATCGTACCTATACCATGGTAAAATGTCTTATGCAAACAGAGGTAGAGGCAAAAAGATAGTTTACAGTAATATACAGTATGTGAACCAGACTATATGTATGAAAAAAATCATCAGTGCACTTATAAATAGTTTATTAAAGGCTATTGAAGGCTGTTTTTCTACTGTACATATAGGATATGAGTCTCAATAGAAAATGGGGCTACAAAAATAAGAGTGTATACTGAAAAAAGTGTTTGCTGGAAGAAAGGAATCTTGCTATAGAAGTGAATAATTGTGTCTGTCCATTATAGGGTAGATCCAAGCTCCAAGCAGCGTTATGAGCATTCAGACTCCATGCTGAAAAGGCAAGGAACATCACTGTTCTTCATAGTCTTAATGAACAATCCATCCTTTCATCCATTTCCTTTGTGTCTTTTTGTCTTCAAATTAAAAAAGTCCAAGAGACATCCAGTCCAAAAGTCTGAACGCTCCACAACGGTCCGGTTAGCTTAATCCAGGCCAGGTGTGTGGATTGCGGTGATTGTTTGCTCAGGGCTGCCACACACTCTCCAAGTTGATCCAGGCAGGTTCACCGTACATCTGGCAAAGCAAGTAGACACACACACATTTTATCACTGAATTTGTGTTTTAATCTAAAACTAAAACTTACTATGAACTTTAATCTTCAACTTGGTTGTGAAATGGTTTTAGTTTTTCTCAATATAAATCAATGTAAATTAAGCATGAATTAATGATGCAGGAACATTGAGGTCGTTTTCACACTTGAGGTCCTCGATCATTGCGGAAAATGTTTTGTTTTTGAAAAATGTACTTCTTTTATGTAAAAGCAAATCTGAACTTTTTAGCCCTGCCCCCAAAAGAAACCCAGGGTGTGGACTCAAGTGTAAAAATGCCATTAGCTTTCGTCCTCACGATCGGTATTTGTTAGTATACCAGTGTCATAAATGATAACTGATTAGTAGTCCCTTTAATCAATTAAACCACCTCAGACATCGATCTTTATGTTACGAGTTATAGATGAAACCCATCAGCATCACTGAACATTCCCTCCACCTAAGCGGCTGATCAGGACGCTGACTGGTTGATTGTTAAACCAATTGAGCCGCCCGGTTGCTCACCTCCTACCTGTAGACTCACTCAGATTACGAACCGAGCGTGTATGTTTTTTTCAGATTTTTCCCCTGACCTTTCCTTTATCCTTTTCCTCGTTTTAGCTCTCTCTCGAGAGTGGCCTGTGGATGGAGAAATGATGGGAAACGGGAAAGAAAAGGAAAGACAGAGTGGTGTATAGTCGAAGTCGTACAGGGAGCGTTGAAGTGGCAGACCAACGATAAAACAAGACTTGGATGTTTTGCGCAACTTCAAGAGCCAGATTAAAGGGGGGTGAAGAAAATGGTGTGTACGTGGGTGGGTTTGTGTACCTGTGTGTAAGCGGGACTCTGTGTGGTGTTTAGACACGCACACACACTCCAAATGATCCTCCAGCTGCACCTGCACCTCCCGCAGCTTGGGTTTGCGACGCACATACTCGATCTTAGCCACCTGAGACGGAGAGGAGAGAGAGAGAGAGAATCTAAGCATCAAAGCACAATAAAGGGTTTATACACACACAACTATTTAACTTTGGTGTTGGAGAGAGGTAAGTCCAGGTGAGAAATGCACATGGTGTGCAGCATGATCTACCCCTAAGTGATTTTTCTCTCTATAAATACACACACCCACGCAAACCCACACACACCTACACTCACACACACCATATACTGAAGCACTCCTGAACTGCCTGCGCTAACCCCCTGAAGGCCTGATTATACAGAACTCCATTCATGCCTCAACACACACACACACACACACACACACACACACACACACACACACACACACAAAACTGAAGAACAGCTCTGGAAAACACAGAAAGAGACAGACAGGCCCAGCGGTTCAAGCGAGGTTAACGCTATTGAACGCTCCCGAGGGGAAGTTTTGGCCTGAAACCCAGTAAGTTCAGCAGCCATGAAATCCTCGCGTTCCTCCCTTCCTCTGCCAGACATATAAAGCCTTTTCCACTTGAGTTTAAAAACGTTTGTACAGTAGTACAAGCCGAGGAACAAGCGTCAACACGTTGGCAGCCAAGAGAAGCACTCCTGTCAGGACTGTAAGCAAACTCGAGCTTCGAGTGCTCGTTGAAAGCAGTGTAATCAATTACAATAAATGTAAACAAACTTATTCGTGTGCTATTAAAAAAAGGCTTAGCTCTAACACTGCAGTCAAGCTCGAGCCCTGAGTGGCTGTCGAAAGCAATCCAACTGTCATTACTGTTCCCATCCGACTGTGCAAAGTAGAATGAGCACTGCATGACTGGTTACAGTCATGTAAACTTTACACATTCAGTCTCTATTAAAGGACAACTATCATCTGTACTATAGCTAAAGAAAAACTAGAACCACGACTAATTTTACTCAAGTTACAGTATTGACAATAGGGCTCCTTTCACCTTAAGAAACTTTAATTAGCTTATTTTTGGTTTAAGATAGGAACTAGCATCAGTACTGTATCTACAATGCTTCTGTTTTTTTATTTAATTTTTATTATTATAATTTTTTTACAGAACTAGCATTAAGCTATTATTCAAACTGTTTCTGCTTACAGCAATCATCTTACTTCTCTTTTTAACTTAAGAAATCTTAATTTGGTTCCAAAACTCGTGCTGGTTCCCATTAAAAGAAACTAAATGTGCTTGGGTGCAATACTGATGCTAATTCTCCTTTCCAGAGACACGATTTGCCAGATTGTACCGATGCTAGGTGTTGCACTCTCAAATCCTTAATTAAAAAGAAAAAACAATCCTGCGGCAGGTTCTAAGTAAGTTAGACTGAAACGTCCTGCTACTGTATGTTGCTTGGTCACTTTTTCCAGTTTGCCATCAAACATTAGTATCTGCAATCAAAATTGTTGCGGGACAAATTATTACAAATAATTACTGTATAGAGAATTCTAAAAACAGACAAAAAACTGTTCTGACAGAATTAATATTCTTTAAAGCGCTGTGCAACTAAAATTAACATTAACACCAACAGTCTTGTAACAAAACTACCTCAAAACTTAGTGAAAAATTAATTAGCATTGCTACTGTAAAAAAAAAATAATAATAATAATATTGTACATCTCTGGTATCAGTAAGTAAATTATCATCTTTACTGTATAACCAAAGCTAATTCTGTGTCTTTATAGTAACTAGCCTTAATATTGTAACCATGCTATTAAAGGAATTAGCATGACTAACCAAAATTGTTGTCCTTCTACAGTTCAATGACATTGACTTTGACTTGTGGTTAGGTCCTACAACGGTCGTTAAATTGGGAATAAAGACAATGGTAAATCACTATTGGCTGCCACAGTCCTTAAGTAGACTAGAGAGGTTTCAAGATGGATAGAGATAGAGTATATAATGCTAATTCTGTCAATGTTGAAAAGATTGGTATGGTATCCAAACTAACTCTAACAGTATTTTTAGAAAAAGTTCTGTGTATTGCGTATCTAACTTGTGAGTGTTTAACAGAGAACTAGCAATCCTGAAAAGGTCAACGTTAACTGTTGGTGTTAAAAGAAGAATTGAATCAGCAGTGTTTTCAAGCTAACCCTGTCAGTGTTAAAATGTGAATCAACAACAGTAATGTAATCAATCAATGTAGTCAATGCTAAAAGGAGGACTAGCATCAGTAAAGTACACAAGCTAACTCTTTCAGTGTTAATAAATAACTAGAAATACTTTTCTGTCAAAGTAAACCATGTTAGTGTTAAAAGAAGAATTGTTCTGCATTAGAGGTGTTTTCCAAGCTAACTCTGGCAACATTGAAAAGGGAATTAGCATTGGTACTGTATCCAAGCTAACTGGCAATGCTAAAAGGAGGACTAGCATCAGTAAAGTACGCAAGATAAATCTGTTTAAAAAAAAAAATATATATATATATATATAGATTCTGTGTACAAACAAGTCTATCAGTGTTAAAGAAAGAAAAAGCAATACTAAGAAAGTCTAAGTTAACTGTTAGTGTGTTAAAAGAAGAATTAGCCTCAGCTAACTATGTCTTTGTTGAATGGTGAATCAGCAGTACTGTAGCCAAGCTAACTCCATAAACACTGAAAAGAGAATTAGCGTTGGTAGTGCATTCAAGCTAACTCAATGCTACAAGAATGACTAGCTTCAGTAGTATCGCTTCTGTTTAACTAATCGGTCAGTGTTAATAAAAGAGCTAACAATACTATTCTGTCAAAGTAAACTTTAACACTCAGTGGAAAATTTGCATCAGAAGTGTTTCCAAGCTAACTCTGGCAACATTGTGAAGAGAATTAGCAAAAGTAATGTCTTCAAGCTAAGCCTGTCCATGCTGAAAAGAGAATTAGCTCTGGTACTGTATCCAGGCTTACCCCGGCAGTGTTAAAAGAACGCAATTAAGCCCCAGTTAATTCTGCCGTTGTTAAATAGAGAAACATGACATCCAAGCTAAATCTGTCCATGTTAAAAAAATATCACGAGTTCTTTATTTCAGTCTCTGTCAAAAGAAGAACCTGCACGAGTACTGTATCTAAGCTGATTCTCACAGATTTAAATCTGTACTGTATCCAAGCCCTCTTGTCTCTGTCGGGTATTTGGAGCAGAATTACCAGAGAGGTATAGCACCAGTTACTCGTGGTTTATGTAGGCAAAGTAAGTTTGTTTTTTCTTCACATAACAAAGGTATAAAACCATTCTATTCTGCGGATACTTTGGAATATAACAATATCCACTGTAGAGAACGGAGAAAGAGAAAGTGAGTGTACGTTGTAAGAAGATGATATCTATCTCTCGTTTTTGTCCTTCGCTCGTGTAATAGCGTGTCAGGTTCTTCTTTTATCTGCTAACACAGTTGAGTTGGCCTCACCTTCACCAGAATTCGAGCTCTTGGATAAGACACGGAGCAGTGGGTGTATGTGCGTTTCTTTATGCGCTGGTAAACTGAGCGCTGCGCAGCTGTTTGTGTATGAATGGCGCTCGCAGAACGAGAGCAGAAGAGAAAAGAGCCGATAAATAATGATGAGGGAAGGGAAGAAGAAAAAAGAAAAAGAAAGTACGCTGTTATCTGTTTCCTAGAAGTATATAGTGGGTGTGTGCACACAGGAGAGAAAGGCACGCACCTTTGTACCTTCACTGTAGTTTGATGTGTGTGTAAGAGGTCTGTAAGCGTTTCTATGTGCTTTTCCTTACCTTGACATTGCGGTGGTGTTTTTTGATGGCATGGCAGCGCATGGTACTGGTGTTGCAGCAGCCCGAGCACCGTGTCACTTCCACGCATGGTGGCCATATAAGGAAGTTTGCTGCTGTAGGGTCCACCTGAGAGCGCGGGATCTCGTACACCTCCGTTCGCGTCTTGCACGCGGCTGGGACTGCTTCCTCTAAACACATGCACATGCATACAGATGAAACGAACTAATTCATATACATGGCTACACTAATATACAGAATAATCTTAGGTGCACAAAGTACGCGCAGTGAAACATACCCGGTAATGGAAATAAGAAAGAACAAACACAATCACTCTCCAATAAAAGAAGATTTTACTGGAGTGTTTTAAATATTTCAATAATATTACATGTCCAATAAATATTATATTATATTATTCTAAAGATTTAAATAGAAAAATAATCTGGGATTTATGAAAAGTGTGAGTATGTGAAGACACGGGCTAATATCGCAGTATTCATGACCGACAGACAACACACATGACGCATGCTGTGCCACAAACACACAGCTGAATCAACACACTCTGCACACCTACGCTAATCTAACAGATTTGTTGCTTATCTAAGGAGGTTATTCAGTTCAGACACTGACAGGCTGCAGCATGATCGCTGACACGTATGGAATCTCTACCTATTAGGTTCAGCATGTGTATGTGTGTGTGTGTCTTACCAATACTCCTCTTGTGTCTTGGGCGTGTGTATGAGCCCTTGAGGTTGGCGTTGTGGTCGAGATGTTCTTTGCTGTAGCGCCATTTAGTCTCCCGAACCACCTCGTTCTCTGCACCAATCAGAACAACAGAACACAATCAGTGTCCCGGTACATCAACGGATCATGACCCAGTTTCCCAGAAGCACTGTGCCGAAACGGAAATGTACGATTCAGTCCCTTAGTATATTCTGTTTATTCACTAATTAGAGCGGCTTTATGGCCGTTATCAGCGCACCACTTGTCATTACAGCCACGCCCACGTCATGCCGACTCTGGCTTAAGGCCATGATCGTCTGATGCTTAAATCAGATACGAGTTTATGTTTCTGTAACCTGAGGACATGTGATTAGTGTGCTTTGACGAGATTCTAGCTTTTTATTGTCGACTAAAAACCACATGAATAAGCTTGCAGTCATAAAAGATCATATTACGCATGTCTAGACTTGACAACAATTAGATATGTATCAGACACATGAAAAACAGGCCTGGGCGACAGCTGGCACGCCGTTACATACAGGAGACCTACAGAACATAGTACCGTGAAAGTTTTAGAAGTTAAAGCTATGGAAAAATGTGTACTTAATATTCTCTTATCACTACATGGACATAGACAGGTAGGCTAACTTTAAGCTAACCGTATAGCGTTTTTGAAAGCGACACCCGACCTCGCAACTCTTGTTATTGCACAACAGAGACTTCGGTATTTAGAAGGGCGCAAAAGTCACAGCTGTAAAGTTATAAACCTATAAACTCTTTATGGTCTAATTCCCCTTTAATTTTCTTATGAGGATTTGATTCGAAACCGCTGAGTTCTACTTTGTCTTTTATCACAAGTCACAATGTTTTCCCCCTTCATGTGGTTTCAAAAACATAAAAGTACATAAAAAAAAAATAATAATATAAACATTGGTGCGCAATAGTATAAAGGTTGCTCTCTTATGTATACAACTGATACATTAACTATTGTGAGTTATTATTATATAACGTTAACGGATTTGAAGAGCTTCTAATCAATCAGGATGGACAAACTAAAGGATTATTACTATTATTGAATAATCATCACATCACACACATTGTCAAATCATATTTCTGAAAAAACAAACGTCATTTATATATATACATTTTTTATAAAATGTCTTTCTGTTACTGAATGAAGGCGAGAAACCTGATTAAATCATTAAGAGATGATTAAGAGCATTGTGCCTTAAGTTAACAGTTTTAACAATAATGTTAATTACATTCAAAGAACGAAGTCAGTTTGTGTCATTTATTGATTTTGGGGATTGTTTAGAGTATTTGTTCAGCATCACTGAAGAGATTAGGAATGTTTGAGGAGCTCAGGAACTAATAAAAGGTGTCAGTTCCTACAGTCACTAAGACAGCCAGACTAAAATACGTCGGGCGTCTATTTCCAGAGACGAGCAGATGCCTTCGATGGAGCTCAATGGAATTCCAGTGCCACCACGGTGCCGACTTTTGACTGACTGCCTCCAAATGGAGTTTAACATCGCTCTCTTTGTGGAGATTCTTCACTGGAAACTTTATCTGCCTTACTTCATGCGTGTAAACTGAGCCCAGAAGAGCAAGTCTGGTAAATAAGCACGCACGATCACACATCTAACCAGAGGAGTGGTGGACGGTGGCGGGGGGGGATGGGGGGGTGGGGTGGGGGGGTTGGATGCCCCTATTGACGCGCCCCAGGGAACCGCCTCAGCATGGCAGGGGTAGGGGAGCTTTGATTCAGTGCTCAGAGCTGTTCCCCTGCACATTAGCCGAGTCTTTCACACACTCGTTAGCAGACTCCAGAAACACACTCCTCCCTGAGGCGATCTCGCAGACACACACGCCTGCTAGGAATCCGACATGAATAATACATTACAGTGCTGGCATTCAGCCCTGCTAAGCTTATAAAGGCTGCATGACAACACCATAATGGAGAGAGTCTCTTGACCTCCCTCGAGCTGCAGCGCCGCTACACATGCAGTCGTTTGCATTTCAATTACACGTTCACTGACGGAATCTGAGCAGAGACGCCGGTCTTGATGGAGCTCCTTTGCACTTTTTTATTATCCGATCCTCTTGAAGATCTAAACTGGCGTTTCAGAAGCATGTACTGGGAAGTGGAAGGTTTGGATCGGAAATTTTTTTAGCATCAATGCAAGAAAAGGCTTGCTGATGTTTCCCAACATCAATGTAGCTGTAAGGAAAGTTAACTGTACGTCACTGCTAAAGTACCTAAGGTCATTGATAATGGAAAGTTCTTGTTTCTAACTCTTTAAAGTCCCCCAAGCAAACAATAAACTGTACTAGCTTATTTTGCTTAGACAATGTGCTGTCCTGCTGGGAGTGTTAGTTAACCACCACTGGGGGTTAAGACTCTGCACCATCATTATCCCTCTCCAGTGAAACCATTTCTCTTTCAAGAGAATCACTTGTTCGTTGCACAACTGTCCTGTTAATACAAACGAGCAGCAACACCGCCAGTCATATCACAAGCTTTCATAGTGCTAGCACTTTTGATTCCTTGTTTTACCATCGGCACAAACCTGATACGACTTTCTAAACTCTTTGGAAAGTTCAGGAATTCTTGCCTCGTCAACCGCCGCCGAAGATCAGACTGCATTTGTGACTTTAAATCACTTCTTTGTTTTGCCCTGTCGTCACGCTTTCTTTCTCCGACACTGACTAATCTAGGACGAAAAGAGAGGTCCGGCCAAAGCAGTGACATCCGTCAAACAAGTTCACACGCAGGCAGGACTCGCGGCGCCTTGAGAGACAAGACAGAAGTGCCCGTTTCTGGGCAACGGTCCTTGAGGCGCTTGGCATCAACACAACTGGACAGTTTTGTGAACTTTTGAACATGGAGCTGGATTAGGAGCTTGTCCTTCTTGAAGACTTACTTTCAGCATACTGGAACACTGACCTAGCCAATTCAAATGCCCTCTGACATCATGGGACAAACCTGGCTAGTAGACTGGATAGCTTGTTCGTTAGTCAGCTAATTTATTATTTACTTGTGCATCAGGAATCATACAGGTCTAAATGTTATTCGAGTTCATATACAGTAGATAAAAAAAAAAAAACAGAAATGTAACTTGTTTTTCCAGACTTGACTATGAAAGTGACTGTCAAGGAAGCAGACGAATGCAGAAAGGATGTACCTAAAGAATGGCCAAATAACACAGAACAAAAATACTCTGACGAATGATGTGGATTGGAGCTAACAAGAACATACATAAAACAATGGATACATACAGTAGCATTGAATGTTTAACACAGGTGACAAAGATCATTCAACAAAACTGGTGAACTAAACGCAAACAAAAGCAAAGCTTTGTGTCAATGGTATGGAGCAAGATCTCGCCAGCAACGATTTGACAGGACTCTGTGCCATAGCTGGGAACCAGGCAGCCACAATGGAGTGCAGCCACGGATTCCCATACAGCTCAAGTGTGAGTTCACATTCTAGATCTCTGAGACACTGAATATCTATTGATTTCCAACCAAGTTTTATAGATTGTGAGAAACGTAATGTGGAGTACCTGCAGAGTGTAACTCCAGAAGCCGCTGGAGGTCACTCATGGTGCGGATCTCGCTGTTGGACAGTCTCTCGATTAGCTCTCGGGGAATTGACGCCTCCTTGAAAAGCAATTTGGTTGAATTAGTATGGATCATCGCTGACTTAGGTCTTTATACATAAGTAAGTGAGATGTTATAATGTTTAAGCCAACATGAACCCGAATGACACGGTTATCTCGCGTTTGCGTAAATGTCCTCAACTGCAGTGCTTGAGTATCATTTTTTGTAGCATGTGTACTTGCCTGGATTATTTATACGCTTGGAAAACTTTCACTCCATTACCTTTAAAGGAGGCTTTTAGACACCATCACATTTCTGTCCTTTGCTAAGGTAATGAACTGCCCAATTTAAGCTTGGGTGAACGAGGCAAGTGGAAAAACCCCAAAGCACTGACTGTTACTTTTTCTACTTAACCAAAACATAGGTAATTGTTTGGGTGTTACTGGACAGAATAAAACGACTCATCAAGGCCTCCCAACTGTATGTTCCATGGAAACTCACCTGACATTAGTCATGTCTTGTAGTGAAAGAGGTACACAAACCTCGACCTTCATGAAAGGTGGATATGTATATACAGTAGCATTATGAGCCTACTAAAACCAACACAGTCTGATTTTGGTACTGAATAAATACTCTTACCATACTATACTGTGTTCTGCACAGATATTGTAGGTTACTAGTAATGCATGACTACTGATGGTCTGAAAATCTTTTTGCATGTAGTATGTTATAAATACTGGATATTAGCCAACTAATGTATGGTCTCCAAACACATTAAGTTATTAGGACTAAATAAGTGTAGTGTACATACTTATGGTAATTTAATAATACTTAACAGATACCATTAGATTGCTGAACTATGGTATGGATACGACATGTATAGTATAGATAAAGAGCATATATAATTATTAGTAGTACTACTGTATATTATTAATGAAATGAAATTAATTTCATTATTAAACACACCTGGAGTAAATCATAAATGCTAGGCACGTACTACTGAACTACAAAATTATGGTCTAACACAGTATTAGCAGTAGAAAAGTACTGGTCCAGACACTTACACTAGGTCATTAGTACTTAATAAGCACACTAAGGCTTCTAAAATACAGCCTATATGCATATAGTAGATTATTAGATTCATTAAGTTCAGCCTTTATTCGTCACATATACTGTACATTACTGCACCGTGCAATGCTTTATTCTGGTCATATCCCAGCTTGTTGTTAGTAGGAAGGGATCAGAGCTCAGGGTCAGCCATTGTACAGCACCCTGGAGCAGACAGATTTAAGGGCCATGCTCAAGGGCCCAACAGCAGCAGTAACACAGAGCCTTAACTTCAAATTCGGTGAAACATCACCGGCCCTCTCATGTATTACAGGATTATTAGTACTAGATAAGCAGTCAGAAACTATAGTCTGCATGCATATGATGACTTACTGGTGCTAGATAAGACTTATTAATCATTAGCCTACTAAACTACACTCTAGGTTCAAATCTGAGAGGTAGTAAGTGCCATGGGATCTCACCTGACATTGTACTGATTTTGGTACTAAGTAAATCCTGTTAGCATTCTACACTAACGGTCTGCTAGGTTACTAGTGTTGGTAATTGCTGAGCTGCAAAACTTTTCTAACTGTTCTGCATTTATAAAAGACTCTTCTACACACTTCAGAGAAGAAACAGTTCTTTAAGTAGTTACTTTATAGTAATGTAATGCATTGATACAGGATTGCAGGACAGCTTAAGGGCATCACCTGGTCTACCTGCTATCTGCATTATTTCTGTTGTAAAGTTCTGCATGTCTAGTGTGCACCTGGTCAGGTTACGGTTAAACGTGTGGCGCAGCTACGCGCAGGTGGAGTGCGCGGCGCGGGAAGCGCGTGCTCACCCGGGTTGCGGCGGCGGCGGCGGCGGCGTGCGGCACGGAGAAGCAGCAGCAGCAGCAGCACGCGAGGAGGCAGCAGAGCGCGGCTCTCATCTCCGCTCTCGCGCGCTTTCACTGCTTCCCATGGATGATCGGACCGCACACACGGTCACTGGCGCAGGGTCGAGATCCCCGAAACGCGAACGAGTCGATCATCGCGTTCCAGAAATCATCTCCTTTATCTTCGCTGCATACTGCACGCGCCGTCAACGTGCTCTAAACGTCAACAACAACAGTAAGCAAAAAAAAAAAAAGATAAACAAAGCAATCCTTTCGGTGATGAACAGCGCACTCCGTCCTCGGTGTAAATCCAAAATTGTACGAGCGCGTGCTGTTTTTTTTTTTTCTTTCTTCTTCTTCTCTCTCTCTCTCGGAAAGGAGATCCCCGCTGAAGCGCGCGCGCTCAACCGAGAGAGAGCTCCGTCTGGTCGTGAATGAACTCTGAACGCGTCGTGGCTCCGAATAAAACAAATGTGACGGAGGCGCGCGCACTTCACGCGCGCGCGCGTCCCCGCCGCCCTCGCGCAGTCCACCTGTAAAGTTCACGAGCTTGAAACCAGCCCATAATTAAGACTTCAAACGCCATCAAAGGAAAGAAAAGATAAAAAAAAAGTGAATTTACACACACACACACACACACACACACACACACACACACACACACAGTTTATGAATAGACAAAACCTTTCTTTCATAAATATATGCATATACTTATTTTTAGCTTTAACCTTTTAGCTATTTCTACCAACTCTTTTCCTGTCAATGACAGGTACTTACGCTAGTATACACTGTATGAAGAAAAGTATTTGGCCAAACCTGTTAATTATCAATCAGGCCCTTTATCCCCAGTGAAGAACAATCTTAGTGCTATGCATTAATGCTTAAATCTTAATGCAGCATACCAAGACATCTTCGACAATTCTATGCTTCCAACTTTGTGACAACAGTTTTGGGAAGACCATTTTCTATTCCAGCATAACTGTGCCCCAGTGCACAAAGCAAGGACTATAAAGACATGGTTTGAAGAGTTTGTGTGGAAGAACTTGACAGAGCCCTGACCTCAAAACCCATCGAGCACCTTTGGGATGAACTGGAATGGAGATTGCGAGCAAGGCCTTCTCATCCAACATCAGTGCCTGACCTCATAAACGACTTTACATAAAGATCCCGCACTACCCTGTGGTACCATCTGCCTTAATGTTCACTATGCTGGTTATACTGAGGTGCTGTTCTGCTGGTTGTAAACAGTGATTATGCGAGTTTTCACAGCCTTCACGCTAGCTTGAACCAAAATGTCTCAGACAGAACTTTGTTGCTGAGCTGGTACGATTTTAAAGCTAGATCTTCTCTACTTTCAGCACATAGTTGTCTTTCATTATCTGGGAAGGTGTGTGTAATGCACTTAATTAGTGTTTTCGAGCAAGTAAAGCTTTGTGATCATTTTACAGTCCAATTATGTTCTTTTAAATCATTTAAATTATGATTTTTTTTTTTTATGTTTAAATGCATACCAAACACAAAAGATGTCTACTTGGTGCCACAAGGACATTGTTGAGAACTTAAACAGTACTGGGCTAACTGCATTTTGAACATATTTCCTACACACTCACCTGCCACTTTAACAGGAACATGTGGTAGCAGCACAATGCATAAACAAGTCAGTTACCGGTCATGTTCATATCAAGTGTCATAAGAGAGAACCGTGCGACTGAAGTAGTGTTAGAGACTGAGAGGCTGGTTTGACTATTTCAGAAACTTCTGGTCTTGCAACACATAACAATCTCTAACGATTATGCAGAAGTGTGCGGAGAACTGAAAGCAACCACTTAGTAGCAGTGGATGAGAGGCCGGAGAAAAATGGCCAATCTGATTCACGTTGACAGGAGAGAATGTGGGAACTCAGATATCCACTCTTTACAGCTGTTGTGTGCAGAAAATCACCTCACCATACCTTGCCATGGAATGGCTACAACAGCAGAACCCTGCATCAGGTTACACTTCAGGAGTCTGAGAAGATGTACAGTACACATATGAAGTTCCAGGATAAAACTGTATTTTGAAGAGATTTGTATGACTTGAAATGTTTGGCAATCACAGTTTCCCATTACTGTCACTACCAACTAACACTTTGTCTCTAGGGAGAGTTAATAGCTAAGATATGGGACAGTGGTTACATCATAAATAGTCCCAGCAGACTAATGACTAACTAGGGAATGAAGAGGGAGTAGGGTGTTTCTTTCACCATCCATCCATTTGTCTATCCATTCAGCCTCCCTTCCTCCCTCCCTCCCTCCCTCCCTCCCTTTCTCCATTTTGGATGAGTGAACCTTTAATCAGTGCGCTTCGGTCCACACAGGAAGCTTCACAGACACTTGAGAGAGAGAGAGAGAGGTGATGTGAGAAAAAGTGAGCTTAGACAATAGTGGAGGAAAAAAGGAGAGAGACCACAAAGAGGTGGTGAAGGCAATGTCCCGTAACTCAAACAACAGTAGATAAGGCAGGTCAGGTGCATGCACACGTGCGCACACACACACACACACACACACACACACACACACACACACACACACACACACACACACACACACACACATTTAATCCAGACTGTGGGTATGATGATTTTTTCTGAAGTTTTTAAGATGCCACCATGTTCCTTAACTCAAGTGTACACTGCTTGACTTACACTGCACAACACTCTTTCTTGTTATACGCTGTTTTGTCTACACAGTGATCTCACCACATCTAACGCAAAATGACATTATATTTCACCTGCGGGAATCCCCAGAACATCTAAACCTGACAGTCACATAAGAAAAAAAAAATACCACCCAAGAATCAACAGCTTCTGTTCATTTTACAGAGCTAAATTCAAAGTGAGAGGAATTAATTTAATGTAAATGAAGTCTATAACCACTAAACCACAAACATCAAAGCTTTCAAGGCTTCAACAACTTCGACAACATCTGATCTATCAAAAGAATAATAATAAATACAAGAATTGTACCTGTTTTTTTTTATTTTTTATTAAAGCTTAGGCACTGGGTGGTTTGGAGAAGGTACTAGAGGTTCTAAGTACATAATGGTGCCAAAAAAGTCCTCCTTTCGCTCAAATCTAGCAACAAAACAGCTCCGTCTAACATCTATCCATTAATTTTAGATACCAACCCATCCTGCCTTGCATATCCTAGGGAAAATAGGGGACAATGTGGGGTGCCAACCCATAGCAGGGCACAAGCACACACCACCAATCACAGACTATGGGCAATTTAGAAATGTCAATCAGTAACAGCGCATGTTAGGAGGAACCCGGAGCCCCTGGAGGAAACTCATCAAGCATGGAGGGAACATGCTAAGTCAGACTGAATGGCAAACACAGACTGAATGGTGAGAGCTGCCCCTAACCTGGGGCAATGAGGTGTTCTGCCCAGCAAAATCCCCTTTCAAACAGAAAACATAGGAAAATATTCGTTTCACATTCATTTACATTTATACAGTGGGTCCTTCCATTCATTATAAGCATAAAGTTACATAAGGAAATGCTTCTTAGTCATATATAGTAGTAGTTTTAACGTGTGCAGAATAAAATGGTATTTATTATTTAATAAAAAATATATATATTTCAAATGATTCAAGTCATGACTATATAATTTTATCAAACTCCCAGGGTGTACAGTAGATAGCTTTAAAAGGGAAATACCATGCCATTATTAATATATATACAATATTTGTATATTCAATTCAATTAAATTTTATTTGTATAGCACTTTTAACAATTGTCATTGTCGCAAAGCAGCGTTACACAATCAAAAAATATATACGGTATAATTATTATTATTTTTTTTGGTGACTTAGCAGTTTCCCTAACTGAATTATTCCACTGTTGCAATACGACATGTACTGTAATGCACGACTATTTGTGAACCTCTGTCTAGGTAACACGATATACTACAAACAGGATAGTTACACTTTGAAACTTTCATATCGCGTGAGACATGACAGGCATCTCAATGGGAGGCCGGGAGGCCGCTAAATCAAAGGAATGAGCGCTGATGAATTTGTTTATGAACTTAATCATGCATGACTGGAAGCAGTGTGTAACACAGGGGAGACAGAGAAAGCAAATCGCCTTCATTATGGCTGTGGCAAAAATAGCCGGAGACCAAAGGATCATGGGAGTTGGACTCCCCTGAGATTCGACACTGCCAAAAAGAATGAAGCACAGAACATAACCGCAACAAGCACAACTGTGGGAAAGGACACAATATGCACATACACACATACAAACATGGCTAACACTAGCCAAACATGCCAAGGTCCTCTGGGGTTTGTGCCAAAACTCAAATTTTTTCTCTCCTTCCCATAATGCCGAGCATGAGAGTATCACACAGCACTCATTTGCTCACTCACTCATTCATTATTTTACAATCTGCACTCATTTTCTCAGTTACTCTCACTCATACTCATTTACTCTTTCCATCTTTTACTCTTGTACATGTATTTATCTGCATTTATACATATACTGAGTGAGTATAATCTCTGGGATCTGGGAGTTTCACACATATTTATTTCATACAAGATGGTGTGAAAAACAACAATCATCAATGAGGAGTGAAAATGTCTTCAAAGAAATCTAAGGACTGGAGTGGTTCAAGATTTCAGACAGGCAATATTAGAAAAAACAAATAACCACTTTTTATAACTGTGGTAAGCTGCAAAGCGTCTCAGATCATAGGCTGGGATGGGTTACAACAGCAGACGACCATATCAGGTTCATATCAGCTAAGAACAGGAATCAGGACGATAGCATGAATGAGCAGGTGTACAAGTGTTTCTATTAAACTGGCCACAAGTATATTCTCACTAACATGTGTAGCCACTCATTCAGTTTTCCAGAGACATATATTTATTCACACAATCACTAACTCTTTTGCTCTCACTTACTACACCCATCCACCCACCCACCCACACACTTACACAGAACAACAGTAGCAGCCAAATATGGCCATGTTTAATGGAGCGTACAGCTTCGCGGCGGTTTATTTGGGTCTTGGCCAAATAACTCGTCCATTACCAGTCGTTTCGGCGTTCTGTGTTACCTCAGGAAAAGATTTAGGATATGGCTCACAGGATAGAGCCATAAAACACCTCTCACTTTCCAGGTTTCAGTCTATGTATAGCTATTGTGCTGTGAGCATGGTGCAAGACAGTGCTAAAAAATTCTATTTGTTTTCATCTGAGACAGTGTGTGATGTATTAATGGGAAAAAAGCAGTGAGAATCTGAGGTGAAATTTTTTTTTTTTTACTACTTAATCCAAATCACAAGCTGAGGAACGCCATCCAAGTGGTCCATGTTCTCTGGGGCAAGTTTCTATTGTCTGGGAAAAAAAATATGTTCAACACCTGTAGAAAAGCTCCGATCTCTAAAGCATACACAGAAAGTCTGCTTTTATCATACTATTCTGTCTGTCCCTAACCTTAAGAGATACAACCAAGAATATATATGCAAGTAGCAATCGGTGCAGTCCAAGTCCCTTTTACAAACTGCAGCCCTGATGGCTAGTTCTTGCCAAGTGTCATAGAATACTTCTGAGAACATACTGTAGATGAGCATCCTGTTCAAGTTTCCTGACTCGGTGTTAACCCTGCAAAATGTCTGTTGAAAACTGATATATAAAAAGAACTGGAGAAACCTTCTGTGATATTAGCCACTGGTTTTCTGAAGAGCGGTTTCAAATCTCCACTGTGGAAGCTCCGGTCATCGCCTTCTTGACTAATTAACATTAGCCGCTTTAGCATATACGGTACGTGCTAAATTGTTAATTTGTATGTTAACGTTACTTTACAATCGATTGAAATCTGTCATTTTCACCCTACACATTGTCAACTCATTAACTACATTTTTTTTTGTGGTGAGTTAAACTTCAAAGATTCCTGTTTGCTGGTTAGCTAAAGTAATGCCCAGCACACATCTAGTGGTTCGCCACCTGCAGTCCAGCTGTCGCTCAAATCGGCCACACCCCAAATGATGCGGGAATTTCATGGCTTAGTGTACTTTTAACTGATGGGTTAAATAAATGTTGACCCCCCCCCATCCATATATATTGTCATGAATAGAAAATCTAATTATGGAGCCCAAAACCGTTTTTTGTACAAAACTGTAAATCTTTGTTTCTGTTGTAAAGTTGGACATTTTAACACAGGGGTGCACTGTATGGGGATTGACTTACTTTTGGAGCCAACTCCTAGTGATCATTTGAGGAACTTCATGTTTTGGCACTTCTGCGTTGAACTCATTTTTCGGAACTGGAGATTGCCCCTTGGCTACCTCGCTGCTTATGTTGTTAAAAATGAAAGATTACTTAACTGAATATAAGTTTTAAAAGGTTACAAAAGCACACCAATATTTCTGCTGTTTGTTAACACTTAGCTAGCAGATTTATTCTAAAATCCACACCTTACTGCAGAGAGATATGCCTTAAGCAGTGTGTATGTCAAGCACTGATGGGAAAATCACTGTGTTTAACGTCTTCAATAAGAACTACAAATGACTTTTTGGGAATGAGCCAGTATTTCTGGCAAAAAAGCACAGTGCTACTGCTTCAGAAGCCAAAACCTCCACACATACACAAATACTTGCACACAGATTCCCTTTGTGGCCTCATGGGGATGGATTCTAGCAGTCTGTCTCATCTCAATGGAAATTCCCAAATTTTGATTATTTGGATGCAGCCTGGGGCTTTGTTTAGACAGAGACCTTTCTCATCACTACGGAGTAATGAACATTTCATTTCATATGCATGTGTGTGATTTTGTGTGGGTGTGTGTGTGAGAGAGAGATAGAGAGAGATGGTGGTCGTCTGGAAGCCTGCGGGCTCTGAATTACTTATGAGACCCTGTGATGTGTGTATACATGTGCGTGAGAGACATTTGAAGCTGGGACCACACGCAAACTGAGAGACATAGAGAAAGACAAGTGTGTTGGGGAGGAGGATATGAGTTGGTTAGAGTGTCTGTGTGTGCGTGCACTGAGGTCACGGGGCCATCCCAGATCTTCTTCAAAGCACCAGATAAGCATTTTTTTTTATTCATCTTTTCCACCCTAGACAATAATTACAGCCACAAAAGTGGATATTAGAGCTTTAAAACCTCTTGCTTGGCCACAGACCAAAAGCTATTATGCTTTATAGCTGGAGAATTTGGACACTGGCCATCCAAATCCTTATCCTGGATTATATTCCAGCATGGTTAAATATGGCATGGTTTATTCATAGGTCTGGTGTATGTGTGTGTATGCGAGAGATCAGGATATATCCTATTACAGATGATACAGCTGTAGTGTCAGAGAGGATCCATGCTCTGTTGACTTCAGGGTCAGCTTTCCCATCTTTAATGAGATGTAACTCACAGACCCACACATGCTTTGCATTTTTATGCGTAGAGCCATTAAATCTCACACTCATTTCGGGTGGACAGTTGTTGACCCATCTCATGATCTTATGCTTTAAAGTGTATTGGGATTTCAGTTTAGCCAAAAAATGTTCCCCTTTACCTTAAATGCTGTCCAATACTGTGGTTCTCAAGCATGTATTAGCCCATACATGCTTACTCTGTCCACAGTTTTGTTTGACACATATGAACTATTGCAACAAGACTAACAAATATTTGTAGCTTATTGCTACTAATTTAGTATCACATAATGCATCTCATGGTTAAATCTTCACATACTTGCCTCAAACCGTGTTAAGTTGTTGAGTACCACAAATAGACTTGTTTATGTTGTTTCTGATACTTTATCCTCCAGCAATTTTAAATATGAGTCTCACATTTACAATGAAGGAGGTGTGATCTGGGTCCCAATAGCTTCTGTGCCAGTCGGTTCCAGTGTAGAAGGTGTGGCCTTCAAATCACAGTTACAATGAAGGTGGTGTGGTCTGTCAGACCCACTGAAAAAAGCTTGGACATCATGCATGTCAGTTAGAGTGAAAAAAAAAAAAACATGGCCACTGTGCCTACCAGTTCCTATAAAGGAGGTGTGGCCTCTTTGGATGTCATTTAAAGTAATGGAGGCGTGGCCTCTATGTTTGTCAATTTCAGTAAAGGAGGTATGGCCCCTGTGCCTGTCAGTCCCCCTGAAGGAGGAGTGGTGTCTGTGCCTGTCAATGACAGAGAAAGAGCGTTGGCATCCCTGTCTGTCATTCCAGTGGTTCTCAATCCTGATCCAACCCTGGTCCCCTAACCCTAACCCTCCCTGAACATTTTATCGTTCACAGCACACCTTATTTAACTAATCAATCTAATTAACAGCCTTCCTTTAATTGAGGTGGGTGTGATTGAGCAGGGAAAACATCTGCAGACTATATGGTCATCCAAGACCAGGTATTAGTCGCAGTGAAGGATGATTGGCCGGGGTGGGTGGGATGTCCTTTGTGCCCTTTTGGTCCGAGTGAAAGCGGAGTGGCTTTTGTGCCTGTTAGTTACAAAGACGGGCACGTGCCCTCTGTGCCATTCAGTCCCAATGAAAGAGGAGTGGCCTCTGTGCCCATAGGTCCCAGTGAAGAAGTGGCCAATGTGACTGTCAGTTATAGTGAAAGGCACATGCCCTCTGTGCCCATCAGTCCGAGTGAAGAAGTAGTCGCCTCTGTGCTTATCAGTATCAATGAAATGTTTCTCTACATGAGATTTTTTTTAAACATATCATTTGTTTGAGCGCAAGAGCAATATAGCCATAATAATAAGTTACTACGGAACATGTGGTATGTGAAAAGAATTTGTTCCGTGGAAAATGTGTGTGTTTGCATGTACACTTTGCTCTCACTTAAGTGTGTTTGTCACACAGAACACAGACGGTGGAGTGCAGTGATATGGAGAACAGTGTATTCCATGGTATCACCTTACCAAGCATAAACTCCAGACAGAGAAGGAGGGTGGGAAAGGACGAGGGAGAGACAAGGGAGAAAATGAGAGATGGGCATGCCCTTTCAACCTCGTTCACAGTCAAAGCAAGGGCACCCATTTATCATTTAGCAGTGAACGATCTCAGGAAGAATTTGTAGCAGTTCAGACTCCTGTTATAAGTTATAACCAGCAGTACTAAAATGTATTTAACTTGTTTTCCTATCGGTCTCAAACTTTGTTAGCCTAAGCAATTAGAACAACTTTCTCACACACACACACATACATACACACATGCTTGGAAAAGCAATTCAGTTTGACTTGTCATTGTACACAATGCTCTGTCAGCCTTTTGTTAGCCTCTAGGTTATTTGCTAATGTCTGTGCAAACAGTCAGTCAGTTCGTCAGCTTACTGCTATGCTAACAAAGTTCAGGGTGTAGCTGTGTTTACATGTGACGTCACGACAAGCTTTCTGGAATGGTTCAGTGTTTCAGGATTCCAATAAATCAAGGATACGCTCTCCCATAGAGAAATTATATATTTGCAACTAACATATATATATATAAGTTTATTTGAAAGTTTCAGTTTAATGAATATCAAGTCTTTTGTCTGGGTAAACAGCCAGTTACCCAGATAGCAACCAGTTAGCAGTAAGCAAAACGCTTTAAAAAATATATAAATAATAATAAAAGAAATAAAAAATAAATTCCAATATTCATTTACATATCTTAGCCGTTAGGGAAAAAGATATCTTTTATTTATGAATTTTTTAAATGGCTAAAATATGTACAAAGCACAAAAAAATACCCTACATATTTACATGTGTTGGCTAGCATCTGTGTAAAACAGCTGCTGGCTAACAACTAGGAGTAAACTAGCAACTAGCATCTTGTTGCAACTAGCATCTTTTTGAAACATAATGCTCACTTTCTCAGTGTTTTTTTTGGGGGGGGGGGGGTGACTGAGGGATTTTTTTCCGCCTAAAATAAAAAAAAAAATTTGTCCTAAAATCTCTGACAAAAAAAAAATCTAGCCACACTGCTAACTATTTACATACAAATTTAGGTACATTTCTAATTAAAATATGCTACACATGCGGACGATGCACCTAAACATGAAGTACAGCACACATGCCAGATGAAGATGAAGGACAAAACAGCAATAAATGTATAAATAGGATATATGACACATTCCAAATATAGCATAGACGCAGCATCAACAGGTGTTACACACACATACACACTTATCTCATCAATCTCACAAGGGAAAACAAACAGATAAAGAATGTTGGTGCTTTCCTGTTTTTCCACACACACCCCCCTTTGCGCCCCCCCCCCCTCCCCGTAACCCCCCCCCCCTCTCTTGCGCCTTATCTGTTCTTTAAAGGTTAAGACAAAAGCCCTTTCCAGTCTTAAGTCTCTGTTGTTCCATCACAGAGTCATAACCTCAAGATAAGGCGTAAGGAAGAGCTGCTGTAGGAGCCAATGATATTTGTAGCTTTAAGGGTGAGATTGTGAGAGGCAGAGAAAGATGGGAAGAGAGAAAGAGGGATTAGTGTTTTTTTTTTTTCCATGGTATTGTCCTGTGTCCAGAGCAGATGTGTGGAGAACGGCTGACGCTGCTAAGTCTGAGGGAAATGTGACTGTGTGTGTGTGTGTGTGGGTGTGTGTGTGTGTGTGTGTGTGTGTGTGTGTGTGTGTGGAACTACACCCAGGTGCCAGATGTGACAGGAAGTGGAAACCTTTGCTCAAACTATATTTAGATTCAATAGACTCGACTAAGCAGTGTCATAGGGCATCATAATGGCATTCCTCTGTGTATGTGTACTAGATGTAGTATATTATGAGTCTGAATAACTGGTACGAGCTAACCAGGATTTCCTATTTCTTTTCTCTGTGTCACTTTGTACAATACAATGTATACAATTTTATGACTAATGTGTTCTTGCATTAGTCAGAAATTTGTTTTGTGACACATGTCTAGTCGGATCAAACTACATACCTAGTCACTGTCCGATACATAAGTGACATGGTGGAATATATATGCAAACAAATAAATACATAAAACATAAATAAATAAAACAAATAATTAATAAGGTGTGGCTGTAAAGTAATACTATAAGGCTGCGGGTAAATTTTAATTTGACACCCCAAAAACAAAGGTAACTTGAGCCCACAACCTATTATACTGTGGGAACATCACAGTTAATACATCGCCTCCGGTTACCAAGCAGCATCTATTCACTTTGAGAATTGGCTTAGGGTGACTCGAGTGACTCCAGTATGGATCATGAATTGAAGATTTGTAACTAAGCTTATTTAATAGCTTCCTGTCTGGGTAAACCTAATAACAATCATTGACCAATTTCAGGGGTCTTAAAATGATAGTTTAGAACAGAAGTACTGAATTAGTATTTAATAAGGTCCAGTCAAGAACATTTTCTTCAAGTCCAAATGTTATGTTTGTATAAGGATTCATATCTCTATATGTGCTGTCATTGTAAGACATTGTAAGAAATTTCAAATTTCTGTAGCATGCCAGTAATATTTATTGTCAATTTTCAGTAACTACCCAAACATATGGACAATTTACCAATCTTTGTACAAAATACACACTCTCGTGGCTCTCAGTTTGGTTATTTCACATGCCCTCACCTCGGACTGCTGCGGATATGTTTGGTCAAGTGACCAGTGTTTTAAAGTCGTGGCTCATGTAATTGCTTTTTAATATCGCCATGGTTTTGGAACATATAAGATAAACAGATTTTAAAGCTCCCACAGGGAGAATGAACGTATATTGATTCATCAATTCATCATTGAAAGTACAGTTTTCATAGTCTACTTCCCATTTTTTGGAGTAAGCCATGCTGTATTGTGCTTTAATGCCCCTATCTCACCTACGTGGTTTTTGCGCGGTGGCCGTAAGTACGGTTCAACATTATTCACTGCGAGTTTTGGCGGTGTGATTATGTTTCCATCTTTCCGTGCGAAAAATTAAACATGTTAAACATGAAAAATTAAACATGTTTAATTTTTTTGGCGGTCCTTGCGGATGCTTGCGGACCTTGCAGAACATCAGCGGAACGTTGGCGGGCAATCGCCGCGGCTCACGGTGCCTAACATCGCATCTCACCGCGAGTAAAACCACATAGGTGAGATGGGGGTATTTTACAAGGTTTGTTTCTTACCTACACTGCTGATTGACAGGTATAGCCACGCCCATCTGTAGGGAAAAAGCGCTAGATTACTGTTCTCCTTCAATTAATTATTCTCATTTATCAGAAAAGCGTCAGGGTCCAGATAGAGATACTGTGTAACTCTAAGACCAAGCTAATAAGAGAATTAACTAATTAACCTTATGTTCAACAATCTTCAACATTGAGCTTCATGCTTGCAAGACTGTTACTAGTGTTCCTGGTTCAGCCTACAGAAGTCATTCTAAATTGAAGAACCTCCTGTATCTACGGCCAAAAGTAAATGAAATGCTAAGTTATGCTGCGTCGAGAAAACACTAGCTTGACAGTAGACAGTAGCTTGCAGAGAATAACAGTTATATGTAATTGTGAAATGAAGAGCATTTCAACACACACAGTGTGACTGTGACTAAGCAGCTGTGTAGCCATAAGAAAACCACTGAGACTAATCAGGAACAAATATCTTGATGAGTCCAGATTGACCCCATTCCAAAGCGATGGGCGAGTCAGGGTAAGAAATGAAGCGATGCACGGATCTTGCACAGTGGCCACGGTACACAGAGGTTGTTATGAGGCATGTTATGATCTGGGGTTTCTTTCATCAGTCACGTTTAGGCTCAGCAACAATAAAATAAAGTCAGCTGATGAACCGGGTCTACCGAATGATCAGGTTGTCACATCTAGGGTGTGTTTTCGTCCCTGGTGGCAGATTGCTATAGAGTGGTTCTGGGAGCACGAGGAATCATCTGACACATGAATTAAACACCATCATCAAGGCTGTTTGACTGAAATTAAATAGTAGTGTAATAAGTAAGAAATAGTAATTGAAATTAGAATGCACAGCTTTTTTTTTGGGCAGGCTGTGTGTAGTTGTGTAATGTGTATCTGAGCTTTATTGAAACCCTTTTATGTTGACGTTACAAGATGAATGATTACAAGGTGAATGATTCAGTGCCCCAGAGTAAATTAAACTTTTAGACACCTTACAAAAGTAGTAAAGCGGTTGATTTGAGACACGCCCCGATGCCTTCGAACCAACATTCTTTTTTTGGTTAGAAAAGGGAGAGATTAGAGTAATTAGCACTAGCGCTGCTGAACAGGAGCATTGTCATGTCACTTAGCTGGAGGGTTTCTCATCCAGAGAGAGCGAGAGAGAGAGAGAAAGTCTTAGCTAGGGGTTAAATGAGGTCATTATTATTTGAGCCAAATCCTTAAGGATGATGGGCGGGGAGGTGGGAATGCATTGTTCCTGAGTGAGTGTGAGGTGTGAAGTGTGTGTGATCTCATGTTTTTATGTCTTTGCGAGGACCAAGTTGGTTTTGACCTTGTGAGGACATCTGGCTCGTACCCACATTCCAGAGGGTCAAACTTAAAACTTAAGATTTTGGTGTAGTAGGGCATGAATCGTCTGCATGAAAAATTATTTCAATGGATGGTACTCACAAGTACAGGAAAAAATGTGCGTGTGTGTGTGTGTGTGTGTGTGTGTGTGTGTGTGTGTGTGTGTGTGTGTGTGTGTGTTGTGCCTCACAAGCACAGTGCAATGACATCATTCCCAGTGTGTTGAAAACCCTTCATTACTCACTCCATTAATGGCAGTTTAAATATTCGACAGCAGTGGCACACACAAACACACATTCATAGCGACCTCCTGACCTCCCCAAACTCTCTCTCTCTCTCTCTCTCTCTCTCTCTCTCTCTCTCACACTCACACAAACACACCTGCACAGGTGGAAAGAACGAACTCATTTGAAGTGCACTTCAGTGGAAACTCCCTGCTGCGATAATGGATCAAAAGCCACTCCGCACACCCTAAAGCTGTAGAAAAGTCTCTCTCTCTCTCTCTCTCTCTCACACACACACACACACACACACACACACACACACACACACACACACACACCTAATAATTTTTGTATAAGGTGTGTTTTGTAAGCAGTGTGTTATGAACCTCAGATTCTTTTTGAAACACAAAGACATTGTGCAAATGAGTAGTGTGTGTGTGTGTGTGTGTGTGTGTGTGTGTGTGTGATGGGTATACTTGCAATAGAGCAATTGCGTGTCAGAACGAGAGAATTATGTTAGTGTGATAGTATGAGAGGACTAAATGGGATATGATTGCGGATGAGGGTTGTTCTCTCT
>JAAGKR010007372.1:0-37106 GCA_011419295.1 Clarias macrocephalus | reverse complement strand
ATATATATATATATATATTGGTTTAAAATGTTATATATTCCTTAAATATACAAAAAAAACTGTTGTACTTGCAAAATACTCTTGTTTTGTGGAAGCATCCCTTTTTATTTTTCTTTTGAATTATGGGTGGTTGGTGCAAGCCATGCCTACTTAAACCCAGATATAAGTATATAGAGCAGACTGTACATATACAATACAGACAGCTGTATTGCATTATACCTCTATACCTCTAATATATTTGTTATACCTTTCATTGACCACTGAATTACAAGAACAACAATTTCCATGTTCATTAGATTTCCGAGTAGAAGTGCTGAAGTCCACACTTTCTACATCTTTTCATTGCAGCATCAAATCAAATGTAACATTCAAGTGCCCTTTATAAACACAATGATCCACTACTCTAAGCCTGCCTTCGCTTCTTGCCAGCTCAGGTAACCTTATTATAAATTTGGCACCAACCGTATTCAAGTGACACTCTTTAGACTGGCCTAGGAGCCCTCAGTGTGACAGGTTCATGATTCCAGTGGCCAGGTGGTTAATAGAGCAATCTCAAAGACATCCACATGCTTGTGATTTCATCTCTGGCTCTTGCTCCCTGGATGCATACAGGGAGAGTTGGCAGAAACGCCCAGAGGAAGGTTCTGTCAGAGCACATTAACCTCCTCTAATCAGGGGAGTTCTGAAGCTTTTTCTGTCTGTGCTTAGAAGGTGATACAGTTCCAGACCAGCTGAGTCTTTGGACTGGCTTTTAGATCGAGAGAAAGAGTAAGAGACATAGAGATACATTAGTGCTTAAAGAAAAAAATCTGTGAAGTTATTCTCTATAATACCACCTCATGGAGAGTATGACATTTCAAATTTACACTTACAGCTTTAGAAACTTCTTCTCCATCATTTTCCGCCATCGATTTCATGCTTACAGACTTCAGAAACTAGACCTTCTTTGGTGTTACTCTGGCTTCAACACAACTGATGAAAATCAGCTAGTGATCTTTAAAGGTTTTTATGAAATGAATCTTCTTCAGGAACTTCTCAAAAATTTAGGACGCACCACAGTATTGAATTATACATAAGTCCCGCGGTGGTCGAGGCAAACCAGCACTTTTGATCATGCAGAATAACAGTCATGAGAGTAAAAACTCTCTCTGCATAATTCCTCGCTACACGAATGCACTTACAGTCTCCCAGTGTTTTACTAGCGCTTGAGTACCATCAAGGTGAAAAGTTTAATCAGTACCCTGGAGCCTGATTGGAATACCTGCTTCACATCTGAAACGCTGGCCTCCCAGGAACTTCTGCAATGGCCCAGAAATGTGGAACTATGAACCAGTACTGTACGGGGGATGTGGTAATAACTCCCAGCCGAGTTCCTGTAAAGTGCAAGTGGTGTTGGTGAATGATTTGTGCACAGTTCCCACAGACAGAGGCTTCTCTTGTGCAAAATCTGTCGATTTTCAGGATCAGGCGTTCCACTCATTGGGGTCAGAAACCTCATTCAAGCCATTCACGGATGTATTGCCTTCTTGAAAATGTTTGCACTATTCAAATATTTTACTTCTCATCACCAAACTGTGCTTTTGAAGTCTTCTGTAAATTTCGATTGCTTTTATACCTGAAATTTCATCACAAGTCCATGTTTCACGTACCTGGTACTTTATATTGAATAGAAATGTCTTCCCATTCTGGGGCTTATCATTTGGATTCCTTACATCTTTACAAGTTCCTTTTGTCTTCTTTCCATCTTCACAACCTTTCACCACAAGTTGTTCCTAAATAATTATCTCTCGTCAAGCTCTGTTAAGTTCGGTTTAAAGTACATGGAGTAGGTTGGATTTTCTTGGTGTTTTATTCCCGCTTCATGGACAGTTATTTGCTCTCTTCTTGTCCATCTATTGCTGACTGCAGCAACTGTTTGTTTATCCTGAGGCCTTTTTTTTTAACCTCATTTGGCATGGACCGCTGACACTTTTCTCCAGCACAATAAATAACCGTGACCTGCATTTTTGGCCGCAAATACATCAGGCACCTTCATGCAGCCCCAAACAATATTTTAAAGTTCGCTACTGTATAAACACTATCAATTCTGCTCCAGTAACAAAACAGGTAATACCAATTAGATTCTGCCAACGAGTCTTTACTAGGTCATTTTGACTCACAACTCGTTAACAATTTGGTGTTTGGTTTGTCCTTTGAGTTGTGTCTATTTTTACTAAGTTACTTTTGTCACCACCTGGACACTGATAACAGCTTTGTATTAAAATCCAAGCAAAAAGACCTCTAACTATTAAACCCTTCCGGTATATACATTTTTTTTTTTTCATTTCACAAGAGGATGAGAGCTAAACTACAGGCAACTCTCAACAGCTAATTGTGTTAACTCATAATACAGCAGTACAGCAAACTGGCTAACCCACCCAATGTAGTGAATCAACAGCAAACATATGAACTACAGTATGTGTACACAGTTGTGCCAGTGAGTACATTATGGAATGCATAAAACAATCGTCTGGCATCACAGTAGTAGATTTGGGGAGGGGAAAAAATAACATCCGAGAGCTGTCTAGGAATAAAGACTCAGAAGGATTTACAGAGATATTGTCTTGCTTTGAATTCTGCTAAAAGATGGACAGACAGCTTCCAGGCACTAGTGCACGAGTTATGGCAGTGTCCTACTTTTCAAAGGTTGTAAAAAGGTTGTAAAAGTAATGCTGCCCTTTTTTTCTGCCCAGCAGGAGTACGCTGTTAGCTCAGTGCTAATCCATATTCAGTGTGGCACGCTTCCCAGATCGAGAGCCGGGGTGAGATTAGCGCTCAGCATGGATGTACCGGCCAGGCCTGGAACAAGCTACTGCTGTTCATCCACAGTCTTGTCATTCCTGCACTGCTTAAATGGCAGGTTTATACTGTATTAATGCCCCAACTTTTGTTATCAAAAGTCATCATTACTACTGTATGGTTAACAATTTACTCAATGACTTTGCATTATTGTATAGCTAATGATCCACGTAGTGTACCTCAGATAAACCGATTTGGTTCGGTAGACCATTCCTATTCACGAGACGGCATGTTGGGTATAGATGTCAAATGCAAAGTCATGTTAGTATACAAATTAACATTAGCTACCTTAACTCACACTCAATCACTCATCGTCTATACCTATACCGCTTTATCCTGTATACAGGCTTACTGGGGGCCTGGAACCTACCCCAAAAGGTCACGAGCTGACATACATGCTCATTCACACATTATGTGCAATTTGGGAACGCCCATTAGCGTAGCCTGCATGTCTTTGGGACTGTGTGGGGAAACCGGAATATCTGGAGGAAACCCACCAAGCATGAGGAGGACATGCAAACTCCATGCACAAGACCCAAGCTGGGAATCGAACTAGGGTTAACCCAGGGTAAGACCCTGGAGGTGCAAGGCGACAGAGCTAACCACTTAACCCAGCTAAAGCTAAGTTTAAAATGTGTAACTAAAGATAAGCTAGCTAGGTTTAGGTAACTGAGGTAAGTAGACGTGTTCCAACAACAGCCAGGCTCCTCCAGGGTTAAGGCGAAGTCAACATGGTAACCAGAGCTCTCACTACTGAGCCTCAAAACTGCTCTTCGGAAAACGACGCGTGACGTCATGGGGGGTTTGTCCTGTTCATTTTATCCAGTCTCTGGCTATAATGTTAAAATGTAGACATGTCATAATATAGTCTATGATATTGAAAGAAAAACAAAATCATGTTACATCACACTTCATTTTGACCATTTTCTCTCCTCCTACTCAACTGCACTGGTTTTTACCTCTACTGATCTCTGTGCATATCTCACTTCCTCTGTGAGCATCTAAACCACAGAAATGCAAATTTTCCATGTCGTCTGTTCATCCTTCACCACCTGCTCTCATCTTCTAGTTCACAAAGTGACGAAAGATCAAAGGAGGCGACAAACATTCAAGAACATTTCTGCATTAATCTGTTCTTATAACCTCAGCTGTGCCGCTGCTGCACCCGTCCCCTGAACTGAGCAGTGAATGATGACTCACACATCAAATTTCCTTTTTTTCCTCCTCTGGCTTTATCATGACTAACATCTTGCAGACGATTTTCCTCTTAACTCTTACCTACCCAGCTCCATGCTTAGAATGTAACTGAAGAGCTATGTTTGAAGCGAAATGACAAAATTCATGACAAATTTTAATTCATATTTATAGATCCTAATAATAAATGTCACAGCGAACATTAGCCAACTAGGTAAACATGCTCTTCTGACAAGATATCAGAGAAGTCATATTTAAAGATGTTGCAAACACTGAATGCTATTATTTAGCACCCAGCTTAAAAAAAGGAATTTTAAATCATTTTTATAGATGTTAATAATATTTATTTTTAGTCAGCAAGCTAATTGAGCTTACAAAATTTCTATGAGGACATTGTGCTGTACCACGTCTGAGACAGCATGGACAGCAAGTTAGAACAAAGAGCGAAAATGAAATTATGGATAGAACTGGGCAAATCTGCCACAGAGATGCCCGTAGTCAATTGGCTGCAATGAGTCATTCTAGGTGTTTTGAGTGGAAGAACATGACTGGAAGACGACAAGAGATCAGGAAGACCTTGAGCAACCTCAACCCCTGAACATGTCAAAACCATTCGGCAACTTGTGCATGATGATCGTCTGAGAACAATCCACAAAATTGCTGCCATCATTGGTGTGTCATACAGAACAGTCCAAGCAATCCTCATGTATGATTTGAGCATGCACCATGTTGCTGCCCGGTTTGTCCCCAGGCCTTCATGTCGAAGATCATTACCGATGACGAAACTTGGGTGTATGGGTATGACCCTGAGACAAAGCAACAGACTTTACAGTGGAAGAGCCCATCATGTCCACGATCGAAAAAGGTCGGCTGACTGTCAATAGTGAATTCTAATGTCAGGTTTTAAGGACGTATGGCGAAAAAACAGAGCTTATAAACATAGCTAATCTCAATACTTTTTAATACCCCCTCTTAATATTAGCCAGCAAGATAAACTTGACATTAGCCAGATAGCCGGCTCATCTAGCAGGACTGATCTGAAGGTTTTAAGTCATTTAAAAAATAAAAAAAAGGTAATATTAACTCCTGATATTAAACAGTGCAGGGTTTTCGACAGGATTTGTTTTAAAACATTTATGTTGCATAAAATATGACTTCACTCTAAGTGACTGTTGTGAATGATAGCGACCTTGACGGTTTTTATAGTATGAAATGAAATAAAAGCCCATGGATGCCTTCATATTTGTCTTTTCTTTTTTATTTTAACCTGCAAGCTATCAAGCTAATTAGCGAGGAAGGAACTGGTAATCGAGAGGATTTGCTCAATTTCATATACAGTACATTGTCATGACCTGCTGGTGATGGCTCAAGGTGATAGCCGTGGGCTGAAGAAGGGCAGGCATAAACGCAGACAGTGGTGTGAAACATAAAATTCCTTTTTATTTAAACAAACCAAAACATGAACTTGAAACAAAGGGTGTTGGCTAACAAATTGGAGCATGACAGACATTAACCAAATAACTTGGACCAACTAATATACAAGACAGACAAGAGGAATAACTAAACCTAAGAGACCTAGCCTACTAGCTGCTACGCACATTAACTGCTAAGCTAGATGATAGCTAATCAGACTAGTTGCTAACAGACTAGTAGCCAAAGAGCTAAGGGATGAACAGACTGGGTTCACAGCAGACTAGGTAGGGGACAGACTAAGAACTAAGCATGTTAGTGGCTAAGCAGGTTAGTATCTAAACAGACTAAGATCTAAGCAGACATGGAGACCAGACAAACTTTGAGACTTAACAGAATAAGAACTAGGCAGGTTAGTATCATGTTAGTAGCAGGACAGACTAAGAACTAAACATTCTAAAGTGGTACTTACACAAAACAACACCAAACTAATAAATTTAACAAAGACAGCTCCACAAAACATATGCCAACTTAAAATAAACACAAAACATAACCAAACAAAAGACCACTTAACATGACAGAATGCTCGACCATACTAGGGCATAGCAGAGGCGGGGAGGGGGGCAGTGGGGGGAGGGGGGTCTGGGACCTTAACGCTGGGGCAAGTAGGTTGATGGGAAATCTGCTTGCCCTGCAGCCGAACTGTGAGAGGCCCCACCTCGTTCGTCCGAGAGCCTCAAGTGGAGGATCCACCCCGTCCAAGAGGGCACTGTTTGTTTGTTTGTGTGTTTTGTTGTCTTTGTTGGTCGACTCAGTTTCCCAGAAGGCACCTCGGACAGGTGATGAGAGGTAGCTCGTTAAACATCTTATAAATAGCAGTTTGTTCTGGGAAACTAGGTTGAGCATTATTACTGTCAAGTGGGCATTCCTTTTTGGTTTTGTTTAAGTTCTTTGAGTTTCATATTTTAGTTATATTGTTTAACCTTTGTTTTCAAGAGGGCTCTATTATGGGTTTTCGTTATGTTCCTTGTGTTGATGGATTCATGGAGCTGTCTTGTTTAGTTAGGCTGTGTCTCCTCATGTGTAAGTACTGTTCTGTGTGCCCCCAGTGTCGGTCTTCTTGTTTAGTTCTTTGTATGTAGTGCCCCTTATCTGTTTAGATGTGTGAAGCCACATGAGTGCTTAGCCGCTAACAGGTTTAGCCACTAGTAGGCCTTAGCTGCTAGTAGGGTTAGCCTCCAGTAGGCTAACCTCTAGTGGGATTGACTGCTAGTGGTTTTAGTCGCTAGTAGGTTAAGCCGCTAGTTTGGATTAGCCTCATGTGTGCCTTGCCTCTTGTGTTTCGGTTCCCCTAGTAGGTCAGTACTAACCCGGTTAGCCACTAACTCTATTAGATACTAACCCGGCTAGGTCAGCATCCAGTATATCAATATTCATTGTAGCTACTAATCCAAATTAACCACATGCAGTCTCTGGTCCTGTCTCTGGTCCTGTCTCGTCTCGTCTCTATCCCTGTCTCTAGCCCTGTCTCGTCTCGTCTCTAGTCTCTGTGTCCCTGGTCCTGTCTCGTCTCTAGTTTCCCGTCTCTAGTCCCTATATGTTCTTTAGTTAGTTCCAGCTCCATTTCTCCTTGTGTCAGCTCTTTGCCCCTGTGTCAGCTAATATGAGCCTGTGTGTAGCCCTGAGCCATAGCTAATAGTTCGAGTTTGTTGTTTTAATGTCTTTGTTTGTGTCCGTTTGAGTTTGTAAATAAAAGACTATTTCTGTTTAAAAACCCCTCTGCATTTATGCCTGCCCTATTTTGCCCACGGCAACAACATCCGCCAGAACATACATTCATGGATTTGTCAAAAATTGAAGAACGCCATTAAAACATTGCCATTTTTGTGCAGAGGTGGGCACCCCAGGTTCAGAAGGTAAAGTTTCTGATACATATTTGTTCCATTCACCACCAAAACAAGCTGATTTTAATTAGAACAGCTCTTTAGCCATACAAGCTCTCATATAAAACCGCTATTCTGTGTGCATGTGTGAGAGAGTTTATTTTTTTTCTTTTGAGAAAACTTTTTAACACAATCATAAATTATTAACTATTCACACTGTTTAATAAGCTAAGCTAACCTGACAGGCGTTTAGAGAGCATTTCTAATAATACCCACTGCTTACATTTGCCAGCTTAATAACTCATCTGACAGGATTCCTAAAAATCTAACTCGGAATGAATATTTATAACCCTCAAGGCCCAAACCACATGGCTTAAATGAGATAACCAGGCAAATAACCTGACACTTTTTATAAGGTGGATAATTTTTACCTCTACAGCCAGAAAGATAAGGAAAAAATTAGCTAACTTTTTTCTAAATATTTTAAACTTTCAATATATGGTCCTGTTAGTGCTTGCCGGGTAGTCAAAATAAAACCCCCTTTAATTTCTGAGAATCAGATTTATATGATCCATTTAAACACCATGCAGTACTACTAGCACGGCTAAGTCATGAGGATATGAGGATGAATCGTATTATATTTGTTGCTAGAGCTAGTAAACATAGGCCAAGCTGACATCTGAAAGAGGATTTTCTAAGAGAGATTTCTTTTAATACTTGCTGGTAGATCTATCAAGGTAATAAAAATATAACAGTATAGCTGTAACAGTAGAAAGGTAAATGTACATTCTAAGCTATATAATACATTAATCCATTCATTCATTCATTTTCTATACCCCTTATAATGTACAGGTAAGGGTGTGCAGTCTTTCAGGCAGGAGGCGGGGTACACCCTGGGCGGGGTACCAGTCCATCGCAGAGCACACACATACAAACACTCGGACAATTTGGGAACGCCAGGTGACCTAATCTGCATCTCTTTGGACTGTGTGAAGAAATCAATCAAACATGGTGAGAACATGCAAACTCCGTGCACACAGACCCGAGGAAAGAATCGAACCCAGACCCTGGAGGTTCAAATCAACAGGGCTAATCACACGCCTCCATATAGAACAGTATATTTATAATATTTTCTGTTAAACCTACACTGTAAACCCAATTAAGTTGGCAAAACTCAAAATATTCGAGGTACTCAGTTACATAAATTTTTTAAGTAATGATGTTTCCAATTTTAAGTAAACACAAGTAGACATTTTTGAGGTTGTTGAACTGTGTCCAATTTTTTTTTTTTTTTTTTTTTTTTTTTTTTTTTACAGACCATCCAGTCTGGGAATTAAACCCAGGCCTTCCGCATGGCAGGTGAAACACTTACCACTGCGCCATGAGTGCTCTATAGAGTTTGCATTGGTGGACGTTTTACTTAAGTTACTGTTACTTAAGTACTGACAATTACATAAAATATCAAATTTGTTCAGCTAACTAGAAAAGTGTCATTTCTACAAACTCATAAATGCCAAAAAAGTTCTGAATACTCAAAAAGGTCTATTAATTTGACCTAATTGCAATTATTTAAGTTAACAGGCCTCAATGTGTTTAATTACTTTGAGCATTAGGGTTTACAGTGTAGCTAGATGGCTAACCCATCTCCCAAAATGTGGTAAAATGTAAAACATGATAATTTCTGTACAAAAAGTTTCCCACTAGATTGTTTATCTACAGATAAATTAAATTCAATCCAAGTCTTAGTTGGTTTAGCTGGAATGAGATGTAAAGCCTCACAACTCAAGGTGTGGAGGAGTTTAGAGGTCGCCCTATCTGTGCTATCTGTAGGAGGTCAAATTCAGTCAAGCGTTTGGTGCAAAGGCCACTGATGCCTGGAGAGAAGTAAACTTTCTGCGATTATGAGACCCTGAGATATGGGTCTTTAATTAAAGTCAGCAAGCCAGCTGAGAGAGATTTCATTTTGTCAGACCATGGGGCATTTTACTGTTTGTCTACACATCGGATGGATACGTCATATCCAGAATCAGCACAGTTCTGATCCAGCTTCATATCATTGTTTAGAACCGAGGACTGTGAGAGGTCAGGTCAGGTGGGGTAAGTTCAGAAGTTTGGAAGTGATATGCAGGTTAGTTCCTCTAAGATTTGGTCCCTGAGAAGGGCACTCGGTGGGTATTAATAACTGTTCTTCAGACAGACGTAATTTAGCTGGATTAGCCTGTATTGTCTAGAGTTCTGGGCAGCACATAGAGACCTCGCTGTTCACTTCAAACCTTATTACTCCTGACAAAACCGAGTCTGGAGAAAATTCTCTGGACTCGGGTGAAAAATAAAAGCCCCGGCATTAAACAGGGCTGTCACTCAAAATAAATCTGCTGCAGATTTTTTGTTCATTGTTTACTCCTCAGCACCTCATTTGCTGAAATCAGTGAGGCAGAGAAATCTATTCAGGAGGTGAAAGATGATGCATGAGCAGATGCAAAAAAAAAAACAAAAAAAAAGGGAATAACAATATCATAACTGTGGTTAATACCTTAATTTAGCACTCGTTTAATTACTTAAAAAATAGACAGACTGAGTGTTCCATTAATTGTTATGTTTTTTTTTTTATCCCTTTATGGTTATAATTAATGTTTGGGAAATTATGAAGAATAAATGTGGTGCTGTTTTCAGTTATTGTACTGTATATTATCCTGGCTAAAAACATTCCCTCGTTGGCCTTCTCTCTCTCTCTCTCTCTCTCTCCCTCTCTCTCTCTCCCTCTCTCTCTCTCTCTCTCTCGCTCTCTCTCTCACTCTCTCTCTCTGATCTCGTATCTCGACTAAATAAAAATGTCCTTACAACCACAACAAAGTGTTGGCACCGGAGACTCCTTCTATAAATATGAATGTTCCTTCCAGAAAGAACGACACAATTTCAATCTGTTAGTTATTATATCTGGATTATTAGATGCACTCACCATACAAATAGCTGTAAGTGACCTGTTACCGAACAAACCATACTGGATAAAAGAAGAGTGACTTAATATTTGTCATTTGAAATAAACATGAGCCTACTGTCAGAGCTACCAATGTGGAAAACTAATCAACACCTTCTGACTAACATTAGAATCCATGAATGGAGTATGAATGTAATTTCAAGGCTCCCTTCAAGAATAAAACTAATTTTAATTTCAGGAAGAAAGCACTACGCTGTAAAATTATTTGTTAATTTGTCAGGAACATAAAGCAACTAGTTCAATCCACCCCCACCCCCACCCCCCATTCCCTTGCCCATGCTCTTGCCTACAGTTTTACTACTGTACTTTAATCATATTGAAAGGTTAATTTTATATATAGAAAAAAACATGAGAAATGTCAACTAGGCTTTAAAATGGGGGGGAAAAAATATATATATATATATATATATATAATTTCCATAATGCTTCTCAGCCACTTCAAGGGTGGCAGGAGAGCATCAGATAGCAACCTTCATCTCAGGATAATTTATTATTTTAATATATTATTCAGTCTTTCATTTCAAAGCCAATTAGCCTTTAATTCAGCATGTAATCAAATGGAAATGAAACGGGAATTGATTGAGATGCCACTGAGGCACAACACTCATAATAGCGAACCACCAACAGCCATGTCCATTAAGCATCCAAGCTTTACAGAGAATAATGTCTGGATTGCTTGTTGTGAGATCATTTAAATGTCATCTATTTAAACCATATGACACAGGAAACAGAAGGTGTGGGTTAGGATTCGGGTGTGATAATTATCAGTACATTTCACAGATTTGAGGAAATGCTGCAGGTCAGCACACTGTGAAGAACAGCAATAAACATGCAACAGCAACATTATGCTCATTAGCATTTTTCGAATAATTACACTAGAATGCTGTTTTAAATCCCATGCTTTAATCATTAGATTAACAGTCTGGAACTGATCGACTCAGGATGCATTTAAATGTCCAGGGAAAGGGGGGAAAAAATCTATTACTAGACTTGCCCTTCTAGGAAACCCAAAATATAAAGTATGTATCACTCATTCACTCATCATCTATACCTCTTTACCCTGTATTCAGGGTGTCTGGGGGCCCGGAGCCTGTCCCAGGAGACTTAGGGCACGAGGCGGGTACACCATGGACAGGGTGCCAATCCATAGCAGGGCACACAGACTAACACACTCATACAAGCAAGAGCAATTTGGGAACGGCAAGTGGCCTAATCTGTATGTCTTTGGACTGTGGGAGGAAACTGGAGAAAGCCCAGAGAGCACAGAGAGAAAATGCAAAGGCCGTGTGTGTGTGTGTGCAATAATAAAGCTTTTCTATTATCATGTGCCATGACATGAGAGACATACAGTAAATGCATGATTCCACTGATCAAATAAAGTGTCTTTACAAGCAACTTATTTACATAAATTAATGAAAAGAAAAATAATATAAACAACACATTTGCATTTCCCAGTCACTTACATCTACATTTTAATTATATAAAATATAATTATTAAACTACATACAGTATAATATGGTATGGTATGATATATAATATCCAAAATATACAGTACTGAAACTTGAGCATCTCAATCGCACATTTGTGTTTGTCAACGACCCACGTGATCCCAGTAGTGAAAAGGATTTTGCTGTTATGTAGTTTTTGTTGGAAATCAGTCTCTTGATGGAGAAAAAGAGTTGAGTATTATTTCCGCTTATACGGAAGAAAAATGTGGCAGAGCAGTTCTGAGAGAGATTTAATAAGACGGCACCGAGGAACACGGTGTCTATTGTTACGAACATTGTCGCGTTCTGGTAGTGTACTGTGTCAACATTATGCCAGCACATCGTCTCCTTTTGAACACGTCTGCAGCAACCTTTGTTCCGGGATATGTACAGCGAGGCAGCGCACACACATTTCAAACGCTCACATTACACGTATCATGGTAAATCAACATGATAATAGTGTGTATGTTAGTTTCTTTTTTTTTTTTTTTTTTCAGGTAAAATACATTCCCAGATGACGATCAGATTTCATTTCTGTAATAATAATAATAATAATAATAATAATAATAATAATAATAATGCATTTTATTTATATAGACACCTTTCTGGTAACCCAAGGTCGCCTTACTGTGCGCATACTGTATGAAATGTATTATTATTGCATAAATATTTAAATAATTTTCATTTTCATTTTTTAAATCATAACATTTCTATCCATGAGTTATATATATTATAGGTTATTATAAACATTTGCCACTAGAAAAAAAAATTGGTTTGTTCCACAAATTATGTAATGACAGGAATAACATGAAGTTGCATCCACTGTAGTTATTTCCCATTATTGTTTCTGATTATTCAGTTATTTTGACTGAGTCAATCTGAAATTACAACTCTTTAATGCAAATTATACAAGAGTCTGTTCTAACTGAGTAATCTGAATGGTAGAGAGGCATTGCACCAGTGATGATACAGAGCATAACAGCACTGTAACTAGAGCTGGCCGATATGCCCTATAAATTAAATCTCGATTTTTTTTTTTAAGACCAAATTCGATTTTTCGATTTTAAAAAGATTTTTTTGCTTAAAATAAATAATAATAATTTAAAAAACAGACAGTATAGGTTTTTTAAAATTATTATTTACTTAAGCAAAAATGATATAACCAAACATTACCTGCTTATTTGGATTAAAAGTATATATATATTAAATCACTTAAACAATTTTGCAAACCACATGCAACTTACATGCTGAATAAAATCAAACAGGAGCCTGACAGCATTTTTTTAAATTGTGTATCTGGGCATAATGTCTTTAGTGATATAACACGACACAACATCAGTAATATCTTTCCATCGAGGCTCTTATCATATGGGACACAGTGAGGAAATGTGCTCGCTGTTTTCACTTGGCTTTTAGTCGGTGTTTTCGCGCTGCCGCTTGTCTTGTTTATCTCGCAGCGGCAAACACGACGCCGATTCAACAGTGTGGCTCTGTTTGAGGTGCGCGAGGAAATTAGCTTCTTTTAGTTGCCACAAGCTTTCGGAAAAATTTTACACCGGGCTTCGGCTTGTTCAATGTGTAAAGTTGCCGAACCCGAACAATTTCCATACGACTGAAGAAACGGCGCCTCTGTTGGGCACGAGCTCTTTGGTTTCATCAGCGCGAGCTGCCATGTTGTATCTCGTATTTCCCACGTGTGAGTCACAGAGGGGGCGTGGCAGAGCTACAGAAGCTCGCGGTGCCGCACCAAAGTGAAACCGATGTAAAATCGATTTAAAACTCTCACAAGTGAGCGGTTAATTAGGCGCGACATCATGTGGTCGGACGATCTCGCCTCTTAATTATTCTGCCATTGGTGCAATTACAATTTATCTAATATTTAGATAAAAAATCGCGATACCTTTATTTAAGAAAAAAATAAAATCGTCTTAAAACGTAAATTCGAATTAATCGAAAAAATAGAAAAAATCGCCCAGCCCTAACTGTAACGCTTAACTATCCGTATCAATTGTTCATTACACTAACTGTCGGTCGCAGCATGGGTGAAAGTAGGTCTGTACCGCAGATATATATATATATATATATATATATATATATATATATATAATAGTTAATAGATATACTGTATATAAAATCCACTTTTAAACCAGTCGTGTTAAACAACACATTCTCTCCTTAGTAAATGCTTTAAAGTCCTTTTAAATGGCATCTGATCCACCCATGTTGTTCTGTTCAGGGCTAACGCAAGCTACAAAGCTAACTAGCTTCTAACTCACGGGTGATTTCTGAATTGATTAAAGAAACTACTTGGTGTGTGGAACAAGGCATTGTACCCTCTGCATAGTGCAGTGTCCTTCTAATATTATATGGGATTCAACCCCAGAACCAGGAAATTAGTTGATAATGTAATTTCCTCCAGGATCAATAAAGAATCTATCTATCTATTTATCTATCTATCTATATTCTAAAGCAGAATTAGTGGAAATATAAAGGCTGTTCGAAACCTTCATGGTTCTTTGTTAATATTGTAGTACCAGTAAGAATTTAAAACTACATTCACCCCTGTTAATTACACCAACTTTCAGTCGCAGAGTTCAGCTGCGGTCAGATGGTTCTGCCAGCCACGGAAGGATTTGTGTTGTCGGGCAAAATAACTGTTTATAATAAATGGTGTTTGTGGAACTGTTGTATCAAAGCAATATCACACTTGAGGTTGTGCTGGATAGCAGCACATATAAACCATGTACATCAGCACCCCCCCCCCCTCTTGTCCATATTTGCAGGTTCAAAACACACACACACACACACACACACACACACACACACACACACACACACACACACACAACTCATTCCTGTTACTAATTTTAATTTCTTTTCATTTTCGTTAATGAATACAGGGTCAGTTGTAAGAGTTCCTAAAGCTAAATGGCACTGCAATTATGGAATCATTCAGAAAAAGTGAAAAAAGGTAAACAGAAACAATTTCTTCCAAAGGTGACAAATAAGGATTTTTGTCCTGCATAAACATAACTAAAATATACAGTTCATTTTGTCTGCATTTGAGGAGACATTACTCAGCGACACAGCAGTTCTGCAGTAAATTGAACGGAAATGAGCGATGGTCGTGATGTGAGGTCGCTCTAATAAAACGAGATACAACTCGGCATACTTAACTGTGCTGTGCATCTCGAGTGAGACTCGCACTTAATATGCAGTCAAATGATGATGAATTAGCCGTGCCTCAGGCTCAGGGTTCTCATTTCTCCACCATGCTGAGCTGTAGCTAAAAGGCTGATTCACTGTGTTCCACTCTGCAAATCCAGTCTGTAAGTAAGGTCATGTGGTCAGTTTGTGCAAACAATACACCCAGCATCATGGGCTGTGCTTAATGTTCAGCGGAGGTGATGAAAAGATCTTATTCCAGCCACTGGGGCGGCGATAGAGATCTGCTAAGCTTGCAGTTAGGCTTTAGGTGAATAAGAAATTATCTAACATGAACGAAAAACACTCAGGCTTTTATAAATGATTGTCTTCTTAATCGAGTGAGCTAATCTGATAATGGACACTTTGCATTGTACAAGAGGTGTTCAAGTCAAACCAGGACTTTTGATTGAACAAACTAACAGAACACAGATCTGAGAGTTAAAAACTCCCTTTATTTCTCTATATAATCACTGGTGCTTTGTAACCATCAAGGTAAAAGTTTTCTCAGTACACCAGAGCCATAATCAGACTGCCTGTCTGCTTCACATCTGAAACGCTGGCCTCCCAGGAACTCCTTGAATGGACCAAACACGTGGAAATGGCTCAGACTAAGGTCAGGATTGTATGGGGGGGACGAGGCAATAACTCCCAGCTGGGTTCCTGCAATGTGCAAGTGGTGTTGGTGAATGATTGTGTGTACAGTTCACACAGACTGATGCGTCTCTTCCGCAATTTGGTGACAAGGTATCCAATGATTTCAAAGATCAGGCGTTTCACTTGCTGAATGGTCACAGGAACACTTTTGTAGTGGGCCAGGATCATCGGCATTCTTTAAAAACGTCTCATCACCGTACTGTCCTTGAAGTCTTCTGTAAATAACAATCAGTTTTATATTTTCACTTATCAGAAATTTTAAGTCACACTTTGACTTTAACTCCCCTCAGAATTAATTTCTGGTGTTTTCTTTGTTTGTTACAATTTGTTAGAACTACAGGTCTGATATTCCCATATGTTCATTTGCTTTGTTTGTTTGTTTTTTGTTTGTTTGTTTAAACAGTACATTTACAATTATTAATTTTCAGGTTAATTTTCCTATACATATAGTATTTTTTTATTTTAGAGTTTTTTTGTAACTAGTTAAATAAAGCATTCTCTATTTTATGTAAAATTTGCATACCTAATTTAAGAATTTTTTATTTTTTTTATTTATTCTGATTATTTGACTCGTTTAACAATAAGAGTACATATTCATTCTACTATTTACTTTTTATTATTATTAGTTAACAAAATCTGAGATATGATTTACAGAATTACAAAATTTCTTTTTTTTTTATTATTATTTTTTTTTACCATTTATCACTTCTTAGGTTTGACATAAAAGGGTCAACTCATGCGATAGTGACACATTAAGGCCAGACTGCTTAACTCTTAACTGGTTTTTCTATGTCTATTATTTCATGGTTTGCACTGTAAGTGTTAATGTGAGTGGTTATGAATTTATATATTTGCAACACAAATCCCTTATTTACTAGTCAATTTTGAAAAATGCATTTTGTGGACTAATACAGCCCAAGACACTTTTTATTTATTTCAATGCAGCTACTGCCCTTTTAAAATTAATGAGCACAATGCTTTGCGGTGCTTAATTGGCAAAGAAGAAGAGCACTTTTATATAATAGCTTGGAGGGAAATAAACATAGGGGAATACAAACTGTTTTTTAAAAAAAAAAAAGTTCATTTTATGTAATGCATTTTTAGATTCTCACATCTTTCACAAAGTTTTAGCAGTTATTCTTACTTCCACCTTTCACTCCTACACGAACTGACCCCTCACATCAACAAGGACATGTTTTCTGGAAAAAAAATACAACATTCCTCCCCTTTTATGTTTTTGTGCTTTTTTGTAAGAAGCTACAGTAGGAGAGCATCTGCCAAATAAATCAAATCAAATAAATGTGGCTGTAGATCATAACTCCAAAACCAATTCCAAAAAATAAGAAAAGGTTCTGGGCTAATACAGTGGAGTCTCTTCCTACACACCAACAGGCCTTATGATGAAATCACAAATGATCTCTGCATTCTTATTTGACTATTTCATCATGTATCACATGTAAAAGAGAACCTACAGTATATTAGTGAAAGCTTTTTATTGCTTTCTTTAACTCAAGGTTAACATGGTGGTGGTGGTGGTGGTGGTGGTGCATCACCAGGGTCCTGGATTTGATCATGAACTTATGATCATGAGGTTACTGTCTGTGCACAAGTTATCTACAGGTCTGTGTGGGTTTCCTACAAACTCTCAGGTTTCCTCATACAACCGAAAAAAAAAAAGAAACAACAAAAAAAAAAACATTGAGCTCAACTGCCTGAGATAAATTCACTTAAAATCGGGTTTGTAAAAGTGTGTGTAAATGGTGCCCTGGTGTCCCATCCGGTGTGTATTCCCACAACTCCCACACTGTTCTCAGGACAGGCTCTGCACAATCTGCGACAAAAAACAAGGATAAAGTACTTCATTTAATACTGAGCAGTTTCATTTGCATCATTTTTTAATTATTCTTTTTCGTTTTTTTTTTTTTTTTTACGGTTAAACGGAAGGTTACTAAGTAAATTTACTTTGATTCTTTACGTAAGTACATACAGCATTTCGAGTATCTATACTTTTATTTCGTAGTTGTATTAGAGGATACTTTTTACTTTAACTCCACCACATTTACATCTTAAATAACCACCGTGTAGGTTAGTGTAGTAGTTGAAACAGGAATATAAACACCTCTGGACTACTGTGCATCACGGCGTGATTTGCCTTCTCTTGGCGAAACACTTCACATCATGTAGCAGGTGTTTGAATCAGAAGCGGAGATACTGCGGACTGCAGTGAAACAGAACATTCACAGAGACAGAGAGACTTTTTGTTATAACCTTTTATTATAGACTACTGTGAGCTAATACACGCTTAGTACATTTGACATGTAAGTTAAATTGAAGGTGAGAACTTTAGTACTTTTACGCAATTAAAAATGCAAATTAAGGACTTTTACTTTTACTTGAATAATATTTTTCTAGTGAATGTCTACTTTACCTGAAGTACAGAATTTCTTTCAGGTGCTCCCTGCTCTCCACTATTTAAATGAAATTAAGTTCCCTATTTAAGTGAATGCAAAGGCAGCCAAATGGACTGTAGGTGTGGCTGAGTATGCATGTGATTATAATCTTTCTCTCCTCCATTATGTTTTTCAGAAATGCAGCAACTAACAATATGCATGTTTTTTTTTTGTGTATACAGTGGAACCTTGGATTACGAGCATAATTCGTTCCGGAAGTGGGCTCGTATTCCAAAACACTCTTAAACTAAATCATCATTTCCCATAAGAAATAATGAAAACTCAAATTATTCGTTCCACAGCCCCCAAAAATAAATACATAAAAATAATTAATACAATCTATAAAATGAAAATAAAACAAATTAATCTGCACTTTACCTTTAAAAAAAAGTACAAATAAATCCTGACGAAGCATGATACTCGGCGCTCGTAAACTAATACTTGCTCGGTTTCCGAATTAAAAATTATTTAAAATCTTTGCTCGGTTTGCGGAACCACGTTACTCGCAATCCGAGGTTCCACTGTATACAGAAATCAGAAACAGAAATCCTGAGTTTGTGGTGTTTGCGCAGGCAGTTCCATCACAACGTGCCTCAGTTGTACGCAGCGGCCTCATTATCAACTTTTATGTCATGCAGCTTGAGTCTAACCCTAGAGTAATTCGTTTTTTCAGAGAAAAATACCACCTAAAAAAACATCATGTGGGCGTGTCATTGAATGTGATGGTGAGCACAAATAAAGGGCTGCCGAAATATTGGAGCGGCAGCGAGTTGCTCCACACTCCGCTCGCAGGCAGTGGTATCACACAGGTGTCAGGATCCGCGCACGGGCGGAGCCGCAGGTAATTATTTACAAAAAATATATAAATAAATTATAGTTATGTGATTTAAAGGAGATTTTTCTGCTAAACTATGTTCCACGCTAATCAGTATGTACTATAAATTACAGAAAGCATGAAAGAGTGTTTGCTGCAGGAAGCTCTTCAGTGTCTCCCATTACTCAACTCTACAATATCGAACACAAGGCTTTAGCTCAGTTATTTCCTCAGTTGGCTGAGAGCTGGGTACACAATGTAATGCACATTGGAATACATTAATTACCTCTCAGCCCTGAGGCACTCCGAGGATAAAACCTGTCCAAGCTCTCACACGCGTACAACGTCTTCGTGCTGTTTGTCAGCGTGTGTGTGTGTGTGTGTGTGTGTGTGTGTGTGTGTGTTGTCACCATGGTAGCAGTCAAAGCCTTTCTGATGTCATATGACTGCTGAAGGATGCTGTGTAATGTTCTAGATTGTGTTGCTATGGCGATTAGTTTTCAGGCACTTTAACATAAAATAACAGGAAGAAACAAGCACTAAATTAAAGCGGGACACTTAAGGGTGAGTCCGTTCTGCCCATATTGACATGTGCAGCCTCCGTTGGTCCGATGTGGTCTCTAATTCCATGCATCTATCAACTCAGGTCTGAGAGCGTCTGAGTGAGCTGGTCTTGGTTATCTTCCTGTCCTGGATGAACTCATGTCCAGGGAAAAAGCATGCCTTAGGTTTTTTGTTAATGAAAACTGATAAAAGCATGCAATCTGCAATAATGCAATGACTCCTTCTTTATTATTTTCTTCCTTTCTTGCTCTTTTTCTTTCTTCTGACCTTTTTTTTATTTATTTATTTTTTTAACGAAAGCATACATTTTTGCTCATGGAACATTCTATGTAGGGAGCTTTTATGGACATTCATTAACTCTTAACGAATGAATGTACTGTTTTATTTTAGCAAAATTTATTTTCAAATAAATATGCTTTTAACTTTATCTATCAGAGAAAGTGAGATTATTTAAAAAAATTTAACAAAAAAAAGGCTTGTAATTTGTTTTATGTATGTTGATATGTGCTCTATAAAGAGGTAAAATTATGAATATAATTTTAAATTTAAAATGGCTGAATAATAGGACGTACAATAAAAATGAAATAATAATATGTTCATTTTATACTGTGTACTTTGAGAAATTAGAAAAAATTTTAAATTTTGAGATACACTGGAGTCAGAACTATTTTGTTTACTATTTAATTTAATTTCTCCTAGCTTGTAATTTTCACTCAGGGTCTTTCCTTTAAATCCATTACATTCCTGCCAAAGTCATGATCTTACATGTTAATGTGTCTAGTCTGAAAAACCTCTGATGATCCACCTTGTTAATAGTAATGAAAAAAAAAATCTTGCATTTTATTTGAGAAACTCTGTATAAACCCTTCGTATAACACAGTCGCGAACTACGGCATTCTGTGCTGAAATCAGACTTGTTATTGGAATTTGAAATATGTCTGTTGCTGTTTATCCTCAATAGTTCATGGACCGAAACGTCCTATCATGCTCAGTAAGTATGCGGACGGTTCCGAGGCAGTCGGTCAGCTCAGGGAGAGGAAGATGGCAGTCAGATGTAGGTGAAGCAGTAACGCTTATTTATCCTTTAGGTGAATAAAAGAAGGAAATATAACGTCATAAAGTAAAGCGTTCATCTTGGAGGCTGTTTACCAGTGACAGCATGTGTTTACCGCGGCTGTTAAGTGCTAATCTACTGCCTACGTTCTGCTGTAAATAAAACATCAAACATTGCTGATGTAACTGCACTCATCCGGCGACAGCTTGGCTTCTGCTTCTCTTTGATTTTTTTTTTTTTCCCCTGAAATGCTGCAAGGAACTTTGGTGTGAGCAAGAAATAAAAATAATACAGAGAGGATCTGATAGCTGTCGCACCGAGGTGAAGATGCAGTGAAAGTGTCTGAAAGATCAGGAAAGTTCAGCACCTGAGTAAGTAGGAAGTGCAGGTTCTGATTAAAGATCCACAGAAGAAGAGCATCAGTAATTGTAATTAAATGAAAGCCTTTATCAAGATATACTTAAAAACTGAAAGGATTTCTGAACTGCAGTTAAGAATGTTTTAAGGAGGATTTGTAATCTTTTAGTTTTATACAAATTTGTACATTTATGCTGAGAAAGAATTTGTAGAAGAAATGTACATAAGGCTTAAGAAATAATAAAAAGCAGAAAAAAAAAACACTTTGTGTTGTACTGTTATAGGAAAATAAGAAGTTAAAGGTTGGTGTGATGAATGTGGATTATTTTCCAATAGATTCACACCTGGATGTTTTATTCCTCTTGGCAACAAGTGCAGTTTCTCAACTATTACTAAAGTCTTGTTTTGTTTCGTTTCATTATAGGATTTTTGTTTAGTCGGTACATTAAATGATGTTGAAATTAAATTTTCTTTCCCCTCCTTTCATCCTCCTTGATCTTTGTCACCCTAATTTGTGTGTATATACTGTATGTATATATGTGGGCCAAAAGTAGGGTTTCAGTTAACACTTAAACATTTTTCTTTTAATAATCATTTTTTTTATATCTAAAACGTGATTGTGAAGGTGAAGCAGATAATGAAGTAACTGTAACCCTACTTTTAGCCCAGCCTGTGTGTATCCTGTATATACTGTATATAGCTGCATGGTGGCTTAGTGTTGCCTTGCACCTCCATGATCCGGGTTCAGTTTTCGCCTCGTGGTCTGTGTTATGCAGTTATGAAGTTTACGTGTCCCGGTAGGTTTCCTCCCACAGTCCCAAGGTATGCAGATTAGGCTAACTGGTGCTCCCAAATTGCTCGTTGTGTGTGAATGTGTGTGTATGTTGACCGGAGGTCTTACCACGATGGTCACCACTGGCCTCCACAGTCTCTAGTTGGAAACCTCTGTATTTATGCTTAGAATGTATGGATAGATGGATAGATGGATATACAGTAGATGAGCACATATGCTATTTGTCTATGTCCAAGACTAAGTCCCAGTACAACTGGTATGTGAGAAAGATTAAGCATGTCACAAGTGTGCCTCAGAGTGTATCTGTAGTGCCGCGCCCTTCTGTCTTCGTCTTAGTTGAGTGCTCTGTTGCGGCATCGCCGCAGTATGTGTGTGTGTTTGTGTCTGTGTGTTTGTGTCTGAGAGAGAGAGAGAGAGAGAGAGAGAGAGAGAGAGAGAGAGAGAGAGAGAGCGAGTGGTGATTAATCACACAGTAGCTGTCTGTTCTGTTTTTGTTCCGCACACACACACACTGTGCTTGGAGTGAACAGGATTCTATAGGCCATGAGAGACACTCTTTGATGCTCAATGTCAGTTTTCGTTTTTCACACATGCGTAGTTAAAGCGTGGCACGTAACAAGTTGTTCCTGCACCAGATCTGGATTGAGTGCTGATTCACGAGCCAACGCTCTTTGACTCAGTCGCTCGCTGAACTCGATTTGAGAATTTTTTTTCTTCCTAGTCGGAGGTCGAATTCAACATAAGAGCTCAGGCACGCACTTTATCTCACACACACATTATCAAATTTATGCGAGAGCTTGATAGAGTTTTTGATAGTAGGAAGTAGTGTTCAATTATAAACAAAAACCCTAATCATTGGCTGTGATATAAATAGATTAGCATGTTTCTGACCATGCTCGTGCACTCCCGTGGTCTTCTGACGTTTAGCCTCCCGTTGAAGTCTCTGAGCCTCATGTCCTACTTTTTTTAAGGATTGACACTTTTTCCGTCTTCATGTTGAGAGACAGACTCCAGATGCCAGTGCTTCATCTATAATTAACTCCAGACCTTTTGTTAGCTCTGTAATTACTCAATGCTCAAACTCAGATCAACGAATAAGATGGCAGACAGCCACTTCTAAATCAGGGCAAAAGCTCTTGGGAAGAACAACTCTCTAGGGAAGGTCCTAGAAAGTGAATGGCACATGGAATTTGAAGAAGGAGGAGGAGGAGGAGGAGGAGGAGGAATCAATGCAGCGGAGGTGTTTAAGGCGGTGTCTGAAGGACAGGAGAACGAACAGCAGAAGGTTGAACATCAGGATCTGGCACAAGCAGCAGGAGCAGAGAGCCTTACGGAAGTGTAAAGTGCTTCATGCCGCTAAACATGGTGCATCTGGAAATCCAGCTATGATAGCTTAGCGAAAGTTAAAACTGAAAGTTAAAAAAAAAAAAAAAAAAAAAGTATGCTGCAAAAGAGGAATAGCTGTGAAATCCTAGTTTATCCCAAATCAGCACCTTCGTCTAGATGAGAAGCTGTTAGCAAAGCTCATCTGATTTGTTTAAATTCTTTTTACATGGTATCTGTTACACACCAGCATAAAAGAAAGAAATATTATTTATTTAACTTTATTTAATTTTTTATTTAGATAACTAAATTCCATTTAATTTTATTCATATTCTGCTTTTAACAATGGACTTTGCAACAATACAGCTTTACCGAAGTGGAAATTCTGTATCTGTCTTTACCTGTTTGTTCCTGATGATCTAGAGGAGGTGCTGACGGTGAGGGGTTAAACACCCCAAGACAACATGAGGACGAAACCTTGAGGGGAATCACATTCAAAGGAAACCCATCCTCGTTTTTGTTGATACCAGCAAGTATGGCCAAAAACAGATTCCTTCCATAACTGTGTTTTAAGGTAAGATATACAGCTGTTTAACAGGAAATGTGTTGAAGTTGACTACAGCAGTCCCCGACTTAAGAACGAGGTCTGTTCCGGGAGCACGTTTGTAAGTCCGAGACTTTTACGCCTTTGACACGAATATCCAATATCGGTCCCCTTCCCCCACACGGCCATCATGTGACCGCACCTAGCGAAATAAATCTCACGGTGAAATCTTGTTTCTGCGCCTTTAAATCGCAAGAGGAATCCTGGACACCATCTTGTCTCTGTTTTCTCTCCATTTTTAGCTGTTTTCCACTGTATTGGACTGTGAACTCTGTCTTTTTGATGATTTTCCGAAATTAGGATTATTCACCAACAGAATAGCTTTACAGGACGACCATTTTCTATAATTTTGCTCATTTCCCCCCCAACACCCCCCCCCCCCAAACACACACTACACTCACACTACAATATTGTGTATATTGGTAAATATTGGTACCTGGTGCACAGTAGTGTCTATTTTTTGTACAATACACGTGAACTACTTCTATGATTGAGTCAAAAGTACCACCAGGGTCCGTTCATATCTGCGGAACTCAAATCTTCATAAGTCTGGGACTACCAGTATTAGTTATGCTGTCATAGTTAGTCCTGCTTGCACTCTGCACAAAATATATTATTAATATATTTACTTTGTCACCAAACTGTTCTCTCTCTCACTCGTATTTCTCTCTTGATCTACACATGACACTCCTTGAGAACGATCCCAACCCCTTCTGCCCTTCTGGACCTGTCTGACACATCCTGGCGCCCTGCTTCTTGTCTGAGTTTTCATCATATGGAGGCCTCTGGCTGCTGCTGAGGATGGCCCAGTGTGTCCTGATTGGGGATGCATATGGTGACCGAGGACTGTTCCACTTGACGAGCATGAAGATGGCCTTGGACTCGGCTGTTGCAGGCAGTATTTCTGTGATTGACTTGTGACTGCAGTCGCTGTAGTCTCCATCTATGAAAGTGGACTTTATATTAACTCGGACACGCTTCCTGTTCTACTGAACTGCCTTATAGCACACAGATATAGCAGAGAGTGTTTTGCAGTCATGCTATCCGTTATCACCCAAACGAGGGTGGGTTCCCTGTGGAGACTGGTTCTTCTCAAGGTTTCTTCCTGTTGCCATCTCAGGGAGTTTTTACGTGCCACACTCATCAGGGACAAATTGATAATTATAATTTATACTCATACGTTTTTAATTATGTAAAGCAGATTTTGTCTATTGTTCAAAGCACTATAAAAAAAATATGTATTTTCATTTAATTGGGGGTGGCCTGGTGGCTTAGTGGTTAGCACTGTCAGTTCGCTTCCCGCCTCTGTGTGCCTCTGAGTTTGCATGTTCTTGGGTTGCCTCCATTTTCCACCCACTTTCCAAAGGCATGTATAGATTACAGTAGGCTAATTGGCATTTCCAAATTGCCCGTAGTGTGTATATGTATGTGTGCCCTGCGATGGATGGGCACCCTATCCAGGGTGTATCCTGCCTTGTGTCCATAGTCTCCTGGGAAAGACTCAAGGCCCCCCATGTCCCTGTATACAGGAAGTACTGAGGTTACCAACTGATCACTGATGAGAATTGTGGCAATTTCAGTCCTAAGTGAAACAGTTTGTTTGTATCGTATGGCATCTTCACAGTTCCTGACAGAAACCATCCTTAGCATCAGAATTATCTTCAAGCAGATCCAGACCAACCTCGTGATGAGAACTCAAACCAGAAATGGTGGACCATCCAACTAGGACACATCAGGCAGGATGGTGAGAAATCTTCTTCTTAAGTATTAAATCATATATTTTAGATGTTTCCATGATTCTAATTCTGATTGGGTCAACTCAGGCAATACCTCTACAGCTGCAAGGTTTATATGAATGCTCTCATATAACAATTTAATATATATGTAAACATATATACTGTATGTAAACATATGACAGAAGGTGTTCTGCTTTGTGGTTTAACAGTAACTTTAAAAGAGAGGAAACAAAGGAACATTACTGATGAGGAAATGATTATTGCAATGTAATTGAGATCAGGGACTAAAACTTTTATGGATGTTGTAATAGCATTAAACATTAATATAATTAGACTATTCTAATAAACCATTGGGAATTAGTTTTTATTGGAAAAATAATCAACTTCAGGTGAGTATCAGTAACTGCTTTAATTAAAAAACACACTTCAGTTAATTAATTTTCTTACAAAAGCATGCAGTAATTATTTTAATTGAGCTTCTGAAGAAATATTTCATGGAACCCTCTCTAAAAGGGAAATCCTCATTGTGCTCATTGGTTAAGCTTCACAGAATTACCCAGTGGATCAAACCAAAGAACCCTTAAGGGCTCTCCGTGTAACCTTTTATTTAAATAAGCCAGTGCTCCCGGGATGAAAGGTTAAAGCTTTCCTGCTTGCCTATAGAGAGAGAGAGAGAGAGAGAGAGAGAGAGAGAGAGAGAGAGAAAAGAGTTTGTCTCCTGGATGAACAATAGCTGTTCTTCCAAAATGGTTTAGGAACCTATATTTCTGATGAGAACCTGAATTTCTGGGTGAAAAGATAGTGAGAGGAAAGCTCCACAATCCCTTACTAATTCTTCTTCCCTCTCCATCCCTGCCCCGAGGAATCTCTCAAGCATAAACAGAGCGAGAGAACAATAGAAGCACTGCTGGCACCTGTGGGCCCTTTGCAAGCCTCTGCCAGCACTTTCTCTCTCTTTCTCTCTTTCTCAAAACATGTTTAGTATGGAAAATAATGAGCAATGGAAAAGGAAATCTGAATAAGCATCTGAACAAAGAGCATAAACCCGAACGCAGCAGAACTCTTGAGAGTGAAACAAACGTCTGGAAGCAAATGCACATCTAAAAATCAGTAGGAGAGTGAAGTGGCATAATGCTCAAAGCACCTGGAGAGATGATCTATGGTTACTGCAGTCCTGCGTTTACACTAGCAAACAATTCTTGTTTTTTTAAATTAATTTATTTATTTATTCTTTGGACTAAACCCATGGTGTGTGTTGTCCAAGGTTTCTTGGGGTCATTGCTTACAATTTCTTAGTTTACCTCCGATCAGTTTCTATTTACTGTTTGAAAACAAATCAAAGAAAAACACATCATATAAAACCAAATTTTGACATATACAACCTCTGATTTAAGGTGTTTAGAGACATTTCAAAGCTTGGAAATAAGTTTGTGTGTCTGCTGAGAGTGTGTTCCTGATGACAATGCTAATAGGAATTCTAGCACCTAAAATTTCTCATTAAGAAATGTCAAAAAAATAAATAAATGCTGGATGGTAAATAGACATCTAGTAATACTGTACTTGTTACACATCCATATTAGATCAACTATAATGGATGGTGAATTTAAACTGCTCTTATCCCATCGTTTCACTGGTGCCATCAAGGTAGAGTTTTCTCAGTGTCCATGATCGGACCGCCTGCATCACTTCTGAAACACTGGCCTCCCGGGAACTCCTTTAATAACCTAAACATATATATTTTTTAAAAAATGCCTGGATTGTCATTCATGTGTGCACAACCTTCTGTAAAAAGTTTGTACTATTTAACAAATGTTTTACCACCATTATGAATGAATGAATGGTTCTATGGGAAAAAAGGAAAACGAATATGGGTTTTGTGAGTGATGTGGTGGCAGGTCAGGTTCAGCCAGAAGCAATCTCAAAGAATGTGTCGAGCGCATCAGCCCCAAACACTCAGCTGAATCAAGAGAGGTGCAACAGCTCATCTCAGAAATAACTGAAGTCATCAGGAGTCACCAACAAAATCAGAAAGAAAACCAGCTTGTGAATCAGGTGGCCAAAGACAGGCTCACGCTAAGAGATGAAGGTCCTATCGGGACAAATGATGGAATGAAAGAGGAGGAGGAGGGTATTAACACACAGAGTTCTTCCTGACCTTTGTGTGTGTGTGTGTGTGTGTGTGTGTGTGTGTGTGTGTGTGTGTGTGTGTGTGTGTGTGTGTGTGTGTGTGTGTGTGTGTGTGTGTCAGTAAGGCGCGCGACATCCCTCAGGTTTCTCTATCACCTATTCCTAAATTACTTCTCATATTCATTCTTTGTTTTTTACACCACCATGTAAAGTATCTTCACAACGCATAAATATGCAGCCTAATGGTAAAACTGGGACTAATGTCCAGCACACACCTATAGTAGCTCTCCTGGCAGCCCGTATTTCTTTCTACAGAGGCTAGAGGCTGTTACATGACCATCTAAGCCTCTCAAAGGGCTCACCAGACTGTCACAAAAGTACAGAACATTTTTCCCCATGTTTTTTTTCTGATTCTGAGAGCAGGTTTGCAGGAAAGTTTTTTATTTTTTTTTAAAGAAGCAAGTAACATTTGTAGGAGTTTGTAGGAGCCAGGATTCCATGCCCAATTTGCACAGAGTAGTATTTAAAAATGTAAACGTAACCACAGAGTTACTGTACAGGCTAGTCGGACAGTTACGGGACGGTCACGCACATGGGATTTGCTGAGAATGGTCCAATCTCTCACTCACTCACTCATCATCTATAGCGCTTAATCCTGTATTCAGGGTCACGGGGGGCCTGGAGCCTGTCCCAGGAGACTTCGGGCACATGGCAGGGTACACCCTGGACAGGGTGCCAATCCATCGCAGGGCACAGACACTCACTCATTCACACACTACAGGCAATTTGGGAACGCCAATTAGCCTAACCTACATGTCTTTGGACTGTGGGAGGAAACCGGAGAACCCGGAGGAAACCCACCAAGCACGGGGAGAACATGCAAACTCCATGCACACAGAGACGGGAAACGAGCCTGGCCGGGGATCGAACCCAGACCCTGGCGGTGCAAGGCGACAGTGCTGACCACTACACCACCGTGCCGCCTTGGTCCAATCACATGAGCCCAAATATTTAAAAACAATATTGATTCGCTAAGAACAAAAGTGAGAGGGTTCTGGGCTCACAGTGCTGCGACCAAGGATGTTTTGAAAAGATCTAATCAGAGCTCAGCCTCAGGTCACATGCTTTTCAAAAATGGACGTGCCTACATAGACACTCGTTTGTCCGGCGCCCACATACACCAACACAAATGAATGTAATACAGTTTAGATTTTTTTTTTATTGAAAATAAATTATATTAAGAAATATAGCGGAATATTGTGACTAAATGACTTTATTTCAATAAACAGCCTAAAATAAATAATTATGTTAAATAATTACATGTTAAAGTAGCATTCTTCTCTGCCTAAGTTTAAGGGGCGGCGCCCCTGCGCCCCGTATCGACCGGCCGCCACTGGTAACAAGTAATAATCTGAGTGTTAATACACTTAGCAACAGGCAGAATTTAGCTCTAAATATGGTGGACTTTCCACTAACATTATTTAAGTTTCAATACAGGCCATGTACAGCCTGGCAAAAAAAAAAAAAAAACTTTAATATGTCGTTAAATCGCTTTTAGCCTTGATTACATCGTTCCCAGAACCACCCTTTCACAGCCTGAGTCCTGGAATATGGCTGTAAAACTCCACAGATGTGATGTGCTGCTGATTCAGTACATTCAGGTCGTCATTTTATTGCCACACAACGTTGCTGAGTCTCGACCTGAGCGACTGAAGCAACCCCAGATCATAACACTGTCTCCAGAGGCTTGTACGGTTGACACTATGCATGATGGGAGCATCGCTTCATGTGAGTCCCTTCCTACCCTGACACGCCCATCGCTCTGGAATAGACTCAGTCTGGACACGCAGATGTTTAATCCCAATCCAGTCAGTTCTCGTCACATTGTGTGTGTGTGTGTGTGTGTGTGTGTGTGTGTGTGTGTGTGTGTGTGTGTGTGTGTGTGTGTGTGTGTGTGTGTGTGTGGACGACTCTTTCTATTCACATTCATCGTGTGTCATGGACCAACTGAAACTTTTTAATTAAATTAGGTGTGGAAGTTTTCTAAAAAAAAAAAAAAATTAAGCTGTCAGCGTTGCACTTTAGTTTTACACAACTTTCCTGAAGGATCCAGGATTTACATTTTAGGATTATTTGGTTTAGCAACAATGTATCATGAAGACCAAAAGTGGAGATTCTTCAAAATAAACTGCTGCTAAACCAAATGATCCTATTTAATTTGGATTTTTATTTTATTTTGGATTCTTTTATTTCAAGCTAAAACCTTGTAGTATAATAATGTCAAATTATTCCATATTAGTCTTATTTTACATTCTTATGCTACTGTATGAGTTTTTCAGTTTCTCATCCTGACTCTGGGGGACACAATACACACTAGTGTCCTTTCTGTCATTTTAAATTCGAGCGTTCGACAGACTTTCACCCTGAAAAAAAAAATAAAAATTAAAAATTGGACTTGTGTGAAGGTTGTGTATTACTGTACACGCTCACTTTAAAACTTCAGTGTGAGCTCTGCATGTTTCCTGAGGCTGTTTCCCAAGTTAGAACAGCAGATTTTGGCTTTTTGGCTTTTTGGCGATTTTCTGTAATATGTCAGGAATAGCCAAAAGCTGATTTGATAACTTTTGATAGAAAATAAATAAATAAACAAATAAATAAACAAATAAATAAATAAATAAAAACCTGCTGCCTTTTGAAGCAGCAAAGTCTGAACTGCGTTTGTCTTTGCTGCACAGAGTTCATGATTTTCTCCTACGATTGAGGCTAATATTACAGAAAATGTAGGTGTCTAGTGGAAAACAATTCAACAATAAAAGTGCTTTACTGTTGGAAATGTAAATGCAAGTTGCACACCAAGGTATGACACACATGAATACATATTATGTAAGTATATAATGTTTATCTAAAAATGTTAAAATTCTAGTTTTATATATATCTCTGTGATCTTTGTGCAAATCACAAAGCAGAGCAAAGTTCCTACTTGTATGAACCTCTTTACATTATACAATACGCTACCGTCTCTATAGACATGATGTCCTGTCAAAGATTTAAACCACAATTTTACAAAAGAGATAAAAGAATGAATAACAATTTCCTGTTGTTGTTGTTGTTGTTGTTGATTTTCACTATGACAATATTTGAAAAGATTTTGTGCGGTTTCTTTCTAGATTTTCACTTTCTCTACGTTCAGCCATAATTGGAAAACCATTCCATAATTTCCAGGTTCTTTAAGAAGCCGCAGACCCCCTGCACACGCCGCTGGATGGGGTTGTTAGAGGCGCACGACCCCGACACAGAAACCTGTCCAGATAGCAGCAATCACGAACACCATGCAGCCAGGAGGCTGATTCTCTCTGAGCCAGCAGCTAACAGCGATCAGGCTCCCCGCTGCGCAGACGCTCCTGCTGCTCCGCCGACGTGCGCAGCCTGCAGATGATGAACAAAACCAGCAGAAATCTGCAGCCATGTATTTGACTCCATGTGTGGCAGATTTTTTATCATTATTTTTTTTCATCTGTCTGGTGAAATGAACCTGAGTATGGTAGAAACTCATCTCTCTCGAATATCTTCCTCTTTCCTGTCTAAGCTCAAATATAAATATTTCTTACAGTTAAAAAAAAGAAAAGCCTTGGGCAGAGATTTCACTTATCATATTTTATTGAATTTTTAAACTCCGTTAACATAAAATGTCTCTCAGCGGTCTGAGGTTTAAGATCATTTAACTGCAATACAAAACACCAAGTTTAAGTTATTTCTTTTCCAAGATGATTTTCCTGCAACTTGCAATTTGTAAGTCGTCTACTGTAACTACAGAAACCATGCACACTCATGCACAAACATTTAGAGACTTATTGATAAAACACAACACAGATATACACCAGTCAGCCATAACCAGAGGAAGTACGCAAATCCTGCACTCGGACAAATTCCCTAGGACGAATATTACTCAAGCAAAAGTAGAAGTTTACATGTGTACTGGAGAAACAGTATAAAAGTGCTCGCCTTCAAATTTACTTCATCAAAAATACTGGGCATGTACTGGCACACAGTACCCGTTTAAACCATCTCTCTCTCTCTGAACGTGCTGTTTTTGTCACCGTCTGCAACCTGCTCCGTTTCTGGTTTCAAGCACTTGTAGCATTATTAGGCAAGTCTTCAAGGAAGGGCAAGTTATGCAGTTACACATATTAGTCAGCAGGGGGCAACATTTCTGCTTCAAATACTACTGCACACACCAGTGTGGTTATCTAACAGGGCATTGGTGGCTCAGTGGTAATCTCCAACCCAACGCCCAAAACCTCAGCCACCGGATGTAGCGTCGGTCCCAAGCCTCGATAAAATGGGAGGATTATGTCAAGATCCACATTAAAACCTGTGCATGAAAAGCTGGATGGTTTAGAGTCCCGAAGGACCAACAACTTGTGCTTATTGACTGAAACGCCATGCAGAATCATTGTTAAGTAGAAGAAGAGATATTTTAAAAAGTATGTAGTGAAGCAAAAATAAAAAAGTAGCCTCTAAAAAAAACTCAGGTTAAGTACATATTTCATGCATTTCTACTTTACCTGAGTATGTTAATAAAAAGAAATAAATAAATAAAAAACTTTAAATGCCCGATATTGGCAGGTTAAAAGGTTTATAACGTCCCATAAATGCAGTCTTTTTCATCTGGCTAAATGTATGACATTGGTTTGTCCTTGTCACCTGAGATCTTTTTTTAAGTTTTGGCAGTCAAGATCGAGTTTATATAAAATAATTAAATTAATAAATCCTTGTGTTTATTCAAATTATTTCTGGTGAGTGATGAATTGGTGCCAAGAGGAGCTGTAAAGTGTGCTTTTCACTGATTCAACATTTATGAATTTTCTCTCTCTCCCTTTTTTTTTTTTTTGATCTCCCGAGCCTTTCTGCCACTTGCCTTTCTGATTCAACTCTGTACACACACTATTTATTCCTCAGCCAACAAATACTCACACAAGAATACTGTACACCCTTTTTCATGCGAATTCATACGTGCGATGTCTCTCGGTGGAAACGAGGCCATGTGCCGTGTATACGCTCGCTGTTGATGGAAATGAGCCGGTATGTTTCTGCCAGCTTATTCTGGCAACTTCATTACACGATCTCGCCAATATGGTCCGAGGCTAATAGGTCAATGGATGCTAGTGCGGCTTTTCCAACCGCTTGCACTCATTTTTTTTTTTTTCAAACGCTTCCCGATTTTTTTTCCAGTTAACTGGAACTGCAGTTTTTTGAACTCTGTCACCTTTTGTACAAAGTGCTTGTTTAAAAAAAAAAAAAAGAGAGAGAGAGAGAGAAAAGAAAAGCAATGAGGTAGTAGCAAAAAAGTATTGAAAATCGAGCTTTGAGAATCTGTGGTTCCTCTGCAGCAAAGCGCGATCGGTAATAAGATACGTCTTGATCACCTCTCGCCATTTCCCACACTGTTAAGCGCTGCATTATTAAAAGCTGAAATGGAGTTTTTGATTAAATCGCCTCACGTGTAGATTAGATATCTGCTGCATCTGTTCTTTTGAAGCAATTTAGAGTAATAAAATGTACTACATGGCTACACACGGTGGTTTTATAACACGCAACTCCATCGAAAAACCCTCAGAATGGAGGCTTGAATAAATTATTCGCACCTACAACACACAATGCAGTGTATACAGGAATATAAAAATCGGAGCTATAAAAAGAACGTACAGTAGGTAAGTGTTGAGATCGACAGGCTGGTGCTTGTAGTCAGGAAAAATACGATCTGATTTCAAATTCATATAAAGGTGCAGGATTTTTGTTGTTGTTGTTGTTTTTTTAAAACTGTCCTTCAAACTTGTAATAGCTGAATTGAAGCTCTGCTATTTTTCAATGTGCCAGAGTGATGGGCGTGTCAGGGTGAGAAGGGAAGCGCATGAAGCGATGCTCCCATCATGCATAGTGTCCACCGTACAAGCCTCTGGAGTCAGTGTTATGATCCGGGGTCGCTTCGGTCGCTCAGGTCGAGACTCAGTTATGTTAACGTTATGTCGCAATAAAAAGAATTCAGCTGCCACTACACTTAAAGCTGCAGCTGACGATGGACCCATCCCTGGCCCTCGCGTGCGTCACATTTCCTTTACTGTAATTAAAAGACATAATAGCCGTGTCTCCGTCTCCGTATCTTTATTTCGCGACCACAGAAGATACCGTAGGATACCATTAAACATAATTGTGTCTCCATGACAACAAGTCGCACAACAGGTTCATCAACATACAGTAACTGGCATTGAACATATCAGGTTAACAGGTCACATTATTGGAAACTTCTTGTCAGATCAGTAAATATGGAAGAGATTTATGCTGCGTTTGTGCTATGAAGGGATTTTTGTGCCAAAGAAAAACATGCAGGAGGGAAAATGCACTGCAGTGCAGCCTGGGAGAGACGGTGAGAGTGTGACAGGGAGAGATACAGACAGGTACAGAGGCAGACAGAAATACGGACGGAAAAGCGAGGGTGTTTGGGATTAAGGGAGATCTACAGTGGCGGTTTGCCGCCATCCTGTGGGCTCCGTAATATCACACTAAAGCCTTTAGTGCTACATTAGGGTTCAACAAATGATTAACTGTCTTTGTTGGTTTGTTGTTGTTGTTGCTGTTGTTGGCGTTTCTATATTAAATATTGCATATGAAGATCGGTGTCAGGACCGAACCAGCGTGCTGTTTACAAACACCATTATTAATTAATTAAAATATGATTTAATGTCCACTATATCCATATTATATATCAATAGTAATGAATGTTCAGTAGAATTCACTATTGACGTTCTGGCCCCTGGGGACGAATTCTCGCCATGAATGTCGGAAAAGACGAAGGTCGAGCTGCAGATCCGCCTCCCCTTTTAGAGTCATGGAGATGATGGACTCTTCCACTGTGGAGGTTGTTTTGTTTTGTCACCGGTAATGATCCTTGACATGAAGGACGGGTCATCCGGAGTAACTGGCAGACTTTGAGGAGATTCCTTCTGTTCGGAACTTGGGGTGAATTCGGCAAGAACACAGCACATGTTCAAATCACACGTGAGGATTGCCTGCACTGTACCGTATGGGACACTGACAGTGGGGTCATCATGCACAAGTTGCCGAATGGTTTTGCCATTTTCGGTGGTTTGAGCCTGCCGAAGCTCTTCTTCCAGCGATGTTCTCCCTCTTGAAGCATGCATGCCACTCGATTTTCAACATCGCTGTAAACAAGCTGAATCATGTCAAACGTCTCTGTGGCAGATTCGCCCAGTTTCACGCAGAATTTCACGTTCGCTCTTTGTTCTCTGAAACAGCAGACGTGGTAATGCACATGATCAGAATGACACCAGTTGCACAGCTCTTGATGTACACAGGACGATGAAGGTCTGTGCTCCCTGTGACTGTGTAACTTTTACATTTTCGATACCACAATTAATCTTGTGGAACTTCGCAAACAAATCCTGACAATATTATTTACATTATAGCTTCTGTAAACACAGACGGTATAGAACTGGATGAAAAGAACTGGACAAAACCTGGAGTCCTGGTCATCTCCATCTTGGCAGGAGCAGACTCCGTCTAGCCAGTTAGCTAAAGATTTGAACTGATATGTTACATCAATTCATAAGGTTTTTTTTTTCTTCTTCTTCTTCTTCATTTGTCTAGTGATCATTCATTGAGATGCACATTTTGGTACTTCCACGTTGGATTAATTTTTCAGCCCCAGAGCTCCAGATTGCCCCTTGGCTATAAGCACCTACTCGCTCACCAGGTTTTTTTTTTTTTCTTTTTCTCTTGAAACATAGTTTATCATGTTAGTTGAAAGTGTCCTGAAGAAATTCCCTTGTCAGAAAACTTAGTTATGGCTTTACCTCTAATTGTGACGAAAAGCCGACCCTGGAGGGTTCTTACATACTATTGATGTTATCCATGCTATGATTTACTGCATGCTATTGTCAACCCCTTTGAGATGTCAGTTGGCTTAAAACTCAGACATCAGGAGGAAATTTGTCTTAGAAAAAAAAAAAAAACACCTTGTATAGATTACACATAGTGTAATTAACACTCATAACAAAGACTCAATAAACGTGAAGGAATATGAGAGACGGTTGACTCACTGCCTCATGTATTTCACACTAGAGCTCATTTAGAGATTAATGACTATCGACTGAAACAAACTCGAGTGTGTCCGACCAGTCCTGCACCTGTAAAGATCGATAATGAGATTAGAAGAAGGACCAGAGGATAGAGTCAGTGACATTTGGTTAGCCTGTGGCGCCTCTGTGATAAACTGGAACTCTCTGGATAACAGAGGATACCTGCTGAGCAGAGTCGCTCACCTGAGGCCGTCCTGATTGATTTCTCCTTATCAGGAAGAAATTATAGATCCAGTGACGCATGAGCAAGCAATTAAGACCTAATGACTGCACGTGGGGGAGCTCGTCGCTACGGAAAATGCTCTCAGGAAGGACGAATTTGCGTTCATGACATTCTAGTGGTAAGGGGTTTAAGCTAACAGTTGTGTCCTCATTTATTTCTTTAAAATTCTGATCCCTGGGCAAAATGTCAGGATGATATATATTAGAAAATAATAATAGATTTCATGAAATGGACTCAGTTATACAGACACCAAAAGGTCAACAACATTAGTCATAGTTTTTTTTTTTTTAAGTATATAAGGATGAAGGATTTATATATGAATGAAGAAGAAAGAAAGCTAGACTTCTGTTTTGTGTATCTGTGTATGTGTATACAGTAAATGTACCGTATATTTATATATATTTTTATCTCCTTTTTCTTTTTCAATGTTTAACACCAATATCTCTTTTGTGTTGTCTTTTTTTTCCTATGCCTTTTCCTTTCTTTATACAGTATATACAATGAAGATTTCATGAGCAAAAACAAATACCACTGTTTTTCGTTATGCACCCCAGGAAAATATCAGTCAAATTGGTGTGGGGTTGTTTTGATTAAGTAAAAATACCTCACCTGATATACTGTGGGACTGAGAATGTGGCACTCGGTTTACTTTTTCTACTTTTCACATGTTGCTCCAACACACACAGATCCCCAATATATGAGGCTCCATGCATAATGCATAAAATAATATAAAACTATTCTTTAATTATTATTATTATTATTATTATTATTATTATTATTATTATTATTATTATTATTGTTATTATTATTATTAGTAGTAGTAGTAGTAGTAGTATTTCTGTAGTCTAATGAAATGCTTGATTTTTCATGAATTTCATCTCTTCAAATTTAGTTCACACATTTGACCAGCAGGTGGTGCTCTTATTTTGATATTGAAAATGTCATGAAAATGACATTTCCCCTGAATGCAGTGCAAAATTAAAGGTCCTTTATATAATGGAATTTTTGTGATCTGACAAAATGTGGTTGACTCCTAAACGCATGAAACATTTTTAGTGGGAAAAAAAAAAGAAAATAAAAAAGCAGTTCAGCTTTTGTTTTGAGATGGACTGGTGCAGCTGGGGTGTAATTTGGTTTTTAAATTTAAATTCTCAGAGTAATACTTTTTTTTTTAACCTTTTTTTCTATATTGCCATGGAACAGAAATCTAAATCATGATTCATATATATATATA
>JAAGKR010007371.1:1996-34496 GCA_011419295.1 Clarias macrocephalus | reverse complement strand
GATTAAGTATAAGAAATTTATTCACAATTCCGCAATTTGAAGCTACCTCAGATCACTATGTTGTCTCAATTAAAATGTGTCATAGTAATAATGTTCGCACAGAGCCGCGCTACCGTATTAAACGTACATTCACATCAACTACCATACAGAGCTTTATCAGTAATCTCCCAGAGTTACCAACTTTGATTGGATCGCCATCTGACTCCACAGAACTCGATCAGACAACTGAATAGTCGACATTTTGCTATACCTTAGATAATGTAGCTCCAGTTAAAAGAAAATTATTAGAAATAAGAAACTCGGTATAATAACGGTATAAACTCCCTGGTATAATGATCACACACGCACTTTAAAACAGACCGCTTGGAAATTAGAACGTAAATGGCGTCAAACTAAATTGTTAGTATTTTAGATAGCATGGAAGGAGAGCATCCCGAACTATAGTAAAGCTCTTAGTGTAGCTAAATCAATGTATCTCTCCACTCTTATAGAAAATGACAAAAATTATCCTAGATTTTTATTTAATACCGTTGCCAAATTAACCAGAAATAAGACCACTGCAGAAATCTCCACAACAACAACATACAGTAGTGAGGACTTCATGAACTTTTTTAATAATAAAATTGTAAACATTAGGCATAAAATTGAGGCCTTGAAACCAGACAATGTAATTGATGCAGATGTTAAACTAACCATGTAAGATCGGAACCTAGAACACTTTACTCCCCTTGAAGAGAATGAACTAATTTCACTCACCTCTTCTGCAAATTCATCAACCTCTATATTAGATACCATACTGACACATTTTCTCAAACAGATAGAGCCAGAAATCACAGAACCCCTGTTGAAAATAATTAATGCTTCACTCAGGGTATGTTCCAAAATCTTTTAAATTAGCAGTTATTAAACCGATGATTAAGAAGTCTGACCTTGAACTCTGTCAGCTGTCCAATTACAGGCCGATATCAAACCTCCCATTTATCTCTAAGATTCTGGAAAAGATAGTAGCAGGGCAGCTATGCTCATATCTACATAGAAATAACATACATGAACTGTATCAGTCAAGACTTAGGCCTCATTACGGCACAGAGACAGCATTCGTTAAAGTAGTAAATGACCTCCTACAGTATGCTCGTGTTACTCGACCTCAGTGCAGCTTTTGACACCATTGATCATAGCATTCTCTTTCACAGATTAGAAAATGTAGTAGGAATTAAGGGAACTGCCCTCTCCAGGCTCAGATACTATTTGAGTGATCGCTATAAGTATGTAGATTTAAATGGTGATTATTCTGCATGTTCTTTAGTGGAGTTTGGTGTTCCACAGGGTTTGGTTTTAGGCCCACTGCTTTTTTTCCCTTTACGTGCTTCCTTTGGGCAAAATAATCCATAAGCATGATATTAAATATTAGAGTCCTCATTAGAAACAGAAGATATGAGCATGTCCCCCATATCATATCTTCCCTTCATTGGCTCCTTGTGAAATTTCGCATTGATTTTAAAATACTACTCTTGACATATAAAGCATTAAATGGTCTCGTGCCACAGTATCTGAGTGAACTGCTAGTGTCTTACGATCTGCCACACCTACTTCGATCAAAGGATGCAGGCTGCTTGTCAGTACCGTGTATTATAACAACTAAAGCAGGGGGGAAGATCTTTTTCTTACAAAGCCCCAAAGTTATGGAATAGCCTTCCAAATAGTGTTCGGGACTCAGACACAGTCTCAGTGTTTAAGTCTAGGCTAAAAGCCTATTTATTTAACCAAGCATTTTGTAAATAGATTAGCCTTAGGTAAAGGAGCAGATCTGGGGGACTCATGGACGTAAAGTATTATGGTGAACTGATATGTTTAGATGCTGTCCTCCCCACTCTCATTGATCACTCAGGTTTGTTGACGGTGAGGTGATTGGTTGCTTTACATCTCAGGGAGCCCTCATGTCTGTGTTTCCTTCTGGCTCTCCCTTTTAGTTATGATGTCATAGTTAGTCCGGCCGGAGTCCCTGCTTGCACTCTACACTATATATACATTCACCTTATATATTATGTGACTGTTACCATACCTAACTGTTTTCTCTCCTCTTCTGCTCTCCCCCCTCTCTCTCTTTCCCTCTCTCTGTTGAGCTACACATGCCATTTCTGAGCTGCCATTGATCCAGACTCCCTCTGCCCTGTGGATCTTCCTGACTCATCCTGATGCCACGCTTCTGGTTGGAGATCACGTCACATGGATGCCCCGTGTGTCTCTTTGGAATGCGTCCGGTGTCTGGGGACGGTTTCACTCTCCTATGAAGACGGTTCTGGCCTCGACTGATGTTGACAGCTGTTTCTCTGCGGACTTGGCTGCGATGGCTCGAAAGTTCAGGACTGGAATTTCCTCCAATAACTACCTGGACTCCATATTAACATCAATTAACATCAACTGTTATACTGAACTGCCTGCCACCCAACACACAGTATGACTGCAGATCAATTCCTGCTTTCTGTTTCACCCAGATGAGGATGGGTTCCCTGTTGATTCCAGTTCCTCTCAAGGTTTCTTCCTACTGCCATCTCAGGGAGTTTTTCCTTGCCACTGTTGCTCTCGGCTCGCTCATCAGGTAGCATCTGACCATTTTGATAGATACACATTCACATTCTATGCAAACTCAAATAATTCTTTTGATTGTGTACAGCTGCTTTGCGACAATGACAACTGTGAAATGCGCTATACAAATAAAATTGAACTGAATTGAATTGAATTCAGATGAGAAGCAGGCAGTCTGGTCATGGTTGTAATGTTACAAGTTAAATGTAAAGTTACATAGTTTACAATGTCACAGAGTTAAGTAGCTGTAATGTGACTAGCGCAAATTTACAGTATCGCCATCTTATGTAGCTATAATGTGTATACATCTTAATTTTTAATATCATCAAAATATTGCTTTAATAAAACAATATAACTTTAACCGAACATATAATTAAGAAAATAGATAGTGTGGGTTAATAAAACATATTTTTCTAAATAGTGATCAGAACAGGAGGGTTAAACTATCATGTTACTGATTAATTCATGGTTCCGCTGAGATACACTGGCCTCTGTGCGATAGTGGTCGTCAAAGTGATACGTCTAGTCAAATTTCAGACAGATCGGCTTCCTTCCCATCCCATAAATAAAGCTGAACATGCTTCTCCTGGAGCAACACAGCATGCATGTGTTGAAGTCCTCTTTACAGATAGTCGTGCCTGTTTGAAATTTCATGTCTGGGGAATATTTAATGCGTCCACACACGTTCGTCTCATAGTCATCTGGCTTTGACTAGAGCAGGAGTAGTGCCCAAACTTTGATCTCGACCCACAGACATGCAGCGGACATCTATAAATTACCAGGCTGGGTTTTTTTTTTTTTTTTTTTTTTGCCAGACACAGATTACGCCTAGCCTTGGAAATTATACATCTTGGGGAACCTTGAACTTGAACAACAGACTTTTTACAGCTTCATATTCTTCATGGAGACAATCGGGGATAGATGTGCTCCAGTTGTTTGCATGTAGCTGTTGAAATCTTCAGCAAAAAACAAGTTCATGATTAAAATGAACACGTGCGCAGTGTTTTACGCAGAACTGCAACAATCCCCAAAACAAATAAATACTAATAATACTAATGCTGTCCAAATGCTCATTAGATAGACCCTTCCATCGAGTCGCTGTATGACATGGATCATGTTGATTAATTCCTCTCTCTCTCTCCGTCTCTGTTGTCCCTTCCTCGCCTCTATGCCTTCTTATTTATTCATTCCTTTTCCAACACCGCCTTTGCAGCTGGTTTCTGCACAGCTTTATATTTGAATGGGCAGCTGTGATGGTGTGGGGGGTTGGCGTGTATGATTGTAGAGTAGGGGAGTATGAAAGAAGTACTGTGGGTTGATGTGAAATTGAAGGAAATGTTATAACACTTTCCGTCAAATCCGGGCTTACTTTCTCCTCGCTCGGGCAGGGTGGAATTTCCTAAATGTTTGGGTCTGCATTCTCCCTCCAAGCCTTTGTCCCATACACAAAGTTATTAAAGAAAGCTCTGGCTGAGCGCTGACGTTGATTAAAAATGCTCGCAGGCTGCAAACGGACTCTATAACCTTTAGCCAGACCACCAACCTCTTAAGCCGGCGCTCCATCCCGTATAGATCCAAAAGCCTGAGCCCAGTGTGAGCTTGGGGTACGGTACAGAGTCGTAACAATTACCGGTTACAAACCAGAAGGAGATGAGGTTCATAAAGGAGTCGCATCAATTAGTGTTTTATGTTGGGGTTCGGAACTAATGATTTACAAAAACTATGACCTCATTTATCCATTTTCACTCACCTAATGTTTATACAACTTTATCCTGTATACAGGGTCACTGGGGGCCTGGAGCCTATCCCAGGAGACTTAGGGTTACAGTACACCTGGTGATGAGGTGCCAATCCATCGCATGGCACACATACACACATTCATCCGCACACATGCACACATTCATTCATGCTCATCCACTATGGCCAATTTAGGAACGCCAATTAGTCTAATCTGCATTTCTTTGGACTGTGGGAGGAAACCAGAGTATCCAGAGTAAAACCACCAAGCACGGGGAGAACATGCAAACCTCCTCCATGCAGACCCCACGGCAGCAATCGAACCCTGAGATGCTAGGCGACGGTGCTAGCCGCTAATCCACCTTGGCACCTATTCATTTTCAGTTAATGTGTTTTTTGCAAAATGCAAAGCAAGTAAGAAAGCTGTGGAGTGAACATGGGAAACCCATACAGTATCTGTAACTGATAACAAATCAAAGTGAGCTGGAGAATGTAAAGAAGTCGTACTGTATCTGTAGGGGATTACATATCTGTGCGAGTTGTGGTTTATAAAGGAGTCGTACAGTATCAGTAACTGGATACAAATCAGTAACTGCGTTTACATGGACGTAGGAAGAGTAGTTCAGTCGGGATAAAATTCATCTTGCATACACCTCTATCGAAACAGTCTGACCTGGTCCAGCCATATCGGAAATGAAAGACATTTTGACATGGTTACGGACACTACAGGTTTTTTTTTTTTCATGGAATGCTTTCATTTAAGCAACAATTTTTACAGGTCACATGCTTCTAGAAGCTTACACCAATTTTCACCAATGAGTTTTAATGAAAAGAAAGACACAAATATGAATCATTTGCTTTTTAAATTATTATTGTTTGAAACAATAGAGTATAATGCTGAAAATTGCCATTTTGGGGGCACATTCTGTATAAAATCTTCTCAAATTTAAATTTTTTTTTCTCTTTAAGTTTGGTCTCTTGCATGTTGCATGAACTCCAGAAGTTGCTTATTTGGCACAAACATTTTCTGTATTGTACGGTCTGCATAACATTTTTTAAAAATCATCACCAATACTGTGTTTTGGCTGATTTTAAATAAATTGATTGATTGAATTATTTGTCACAGTGAATTGATTTTTTTTTTTTTTGTTATCCCAGTTAGGAAGCTGGGATCTGAGCACAGGGATACAGCGCTGATAGCCCAGGGGCTGATAGGGTTTGCTCAAGGGCTCAACCTGGTGGTTCTGGGGCTTGAACCCTTACGATTTGTAACCCAGGGCCTTAACTGATTGAGCCACCACTGCCCGTGAAGGAGGGATTCAAACCCACGCCTCCAGGAGACCCTACATCCTGAAACCAGCATCTTAAACCGCTCGCCATCCTGGCTGATGCTTTTATGTCCATGTAAACAGTGAACATATAAATATGAGTGTATGTAAACTTAGCTTATGTGAGTTGTGGTTCATAAAGGAGTCATAACCCTGAGTGGTTATAAATCAGCTCGGGCTGCGGTTCGTTAAAGAGCTGTATCTGTAAACGGTTACAAATCACTATGAGTTGCGGTCCGTAATGGAGTCATTGCTGTAACTGGTTACAAATCAGTATGAGTTGCGGTTCATATAGGAGGCATGTTCATAACCAAAGGACATCCCAAGGTCAAGTATCATTGACGCCTCGCGCCTTTTAGAACTAGCGCTCGCTGAGTAGAATGAATGGCACTTCCTTGTTCACAGCCAAGAAACAAGAAGGTTGCATCAATGACTGCCTAAAACTCACTCAGTAAATCTCACTCAGTAAATGTTTCCTCGTGGTTGAAGGACCTTCACGACAATATGAAGCATCTAAAGCCTTCTGAAGAAGATTTATAGCAGAACGTTTAGGACGGTCATGAAAGCATCACATATCCATCAATCCGTTTCGTTAAATAGTCTTTTGGTTTCTCTGCTACACACCATGAACGGTACTGTTAGAGTCACTGCATCAGGATGATTTTTCATCTAAGTGTTGACGGTGGTGTGTAAATGTGGGTGATGCAAACAGAACAACTTGTCATCTGTTTCTAGATGGTGACATCTTCTAGAGTAAAAGAAAAATGAAAGAATACATTATAGTGTTTTTTTTTATTCTTGAACCTTTCACTCCATCAGATGCTGTGTTTTAAAAGCACCGTAAAAAAAAAAAATATATATATATATATATATATATATATATATATATATATATATATTTTTTTTTTTTTTTTTTTTTTTTTTTTTTACGGTGACCAGTCACTGTCATTTAAAAATACAGCTTGATGAATATATAAGAAACATAACAACCTTACAGCCAGGTCACTATCATGGAAATTTAATTATTTACTATTTCTTTTAGCCTTGAATTACCCTTTAAATAATACATTTTTATACCTTAAACAGGCTGTTTCTGCTACTTCTAAGCTCCACCCAGAGCCTATAGAGCATATCAGAGCTGGGTGAAGCTGGGCAAAAAAAAAAAAAAAAAAGCCAGCGGTGGGGGTCTTCTTAAACTAGAAAGCTACAGGAGCCTTAGTGTCCTTTCCACTAATCCACTGTCACATTCGGTCTGTATTGCACTGCTTTGTGCACTATCCATTGTTTATGTTTATCATTGCACTGCTGTGGTTTCCGCCCATATTTAATCTGTATATACTGTATCATACGGACACTCATACTGTATATGTACATCGCGTTGAGCATGTTATCTTCTTGACATGTTTCATCCAGTGAACAATGTTTTCACAGTTTCATACCGGTTTCAAAAATGAATAAAACAATATGCTTGAAGTCGAAACGCTTAATAGTGCGACATGCCGTTCTTTCATAAACATTTTAAATTGACATTTTTATCAAATTTCTGTAGTTTAAGAGCAATAAAACATTTTGCAATGTCCTGTTACAAACTGTTACAAACTTATTGTAAATAGACCTCCTATGCATTGAATCTAATCTAATCTAATCTAAAAATCTAATTGTTTTATTTAAGACCTGACCAATTTCCTGTTAAAGCAAAATACCCAACCTGACCTGTATGGACCCGTACAATCATACTATATACCACATTGTTATTTATTGTAAAAAGGCCACTTATGCACTCCATCTAATCTAATCTAATCTAATCTAATCTAATCTAAGTGTCTGGTGTAAGCTCTGGCCAATATATGAATGGAAAAGTGACCTGAATCTGAATCGCTAAAAATTGCATTTTGCAATATCCTGTTACAGGAAAATAACCTAATGGACCCTTATGGACCCGTACCCTCATATACCACATTATTATTTATAGTAAATAGGCAACTTATGCACTGAATCTAATCTAATCGAATCTAAAATCTAGTTGTCTTGTTTAAGCCAATATAAGAATGGAAAAAGTGACCCATCTGAATTTCATACATTTTGTAATATCCTGTTACTGTACATGAAAAATAACCAACTGGACCCATATGGACCCATACAGCACATTGTTATTTTTTTAATAAGCCACTTATGCGCTGAATCTAATCTAATCTGATCTAATCTAATTGTTTTATTTAAGCCCTTTCCAATATAAGAATGGAAAAAGTGACCCAATTGAATGTCTAAAAACTACATTTAGCAATTTTACAGGAAAATAACCAACTCGTCCCGTATGGACCCGTACCCTCATGTACCACATTGTTATGTATTGTAAATAGGCCACTTATGCACTTATGCACTGAATCTAATCTAATCTGATCTGATCTAAGCCCTGGCCTATATAAGAATGGAAAAAGTGATCCATCTGAATGTCTAAAAATGACCCTTTTAAATAAAACAAAGGGGAGGGGGGGGGGGGAGTAATACAGACATACAGATCCCTGGATCTTATTATGGACTCCAGATTGCACGCCATAGCTTTAAACAAATGAGCTCCTTTAGACTTTCAGAAGTAACACATCTGCTGGCGAAAAAGCCGATCTGAAGATATTGCGAGCACAAGGAAAAGTCGAGAGTCTCCTGACTCATCCGTGCCAAATTTCAAACACTTCCCAGCATGTCTGTATAATTGCTTGGATTCTGAACATCCCCTGAAACATTGTGGGAACTTTTGAGCAAGAAACCCAAAAAATCCTCCACAAGTGCTGTTTCACGCCATTCAGTTGAAGTATACCACGCATTCGGTTACCCGTAATTACCTTCGCACTCGTGTACGCGCATACTCTTCATTGCGTTTCACGTCCTTTTTTAATCCTCTCCCCTTTGTTTGTAATCTGTTTGCTAGTCTTGTTTGCATTCTTCGTTTCTGTCTCGGAGCCTGCTGGAAGCAGATGTTCTGTTTCATCAGACGTGATTTCCACCGCGTCTCCATCGGCATGATTTAGCGGGAAATTTCACAGACTGTTCTTAAAGCTGCAGCTGCAGCATGGCGGCCTGTGGTCTGGAGCTTTCAGCGTGCCCAGACGTGGTAGAGGGTGAGTAAGTGTGACTGCCTGCTCTGTGACGTGATCAGGATGCATCCGAGCTGGTCACGAAAAATTCTGAGGGTTTTTGGCAGTAGGCAGCAGGGTGTGAGCTTGTGGTAGGAGCTTTGGAACTTCTATCCAGACCTCAACCACCTCTGAGCCTCAGCTCCTCCAGTTTAACAAGCTTTTCTTATAGACACGTCTAGGGCCGCTTGGAAAGCAAATAAGTTTCAATGCTTAATATGTATTTATGACTCATTCGTCAAAGAGGGAGGAACGTTCTCCCATGATCCTGAGAAGCCGCCCTAACCACAAATAAAACCCGAAGGTAGAACCAGCATGTCCTTGGTTTCTCCTGAGGTGGACTGTACAGATTAGAATCAGCTCTCGTTCAGAGTCCAGATTGATCACAAAGGTCCAGGTTTTCAGGTCCACTCCTGTTTCGATAAGAGCTTCGGCGCATAACTCATCTCCGCAACAAAAGGCATATAGCACGCGGCACTGCCAAGACAAACAAACGAGAGTTATCTTGGTACCAGTGTGAGAAAAATAAACAGCGGTTTTACACTAGTTCGCTTTTAAAGCAGATGCAAAAACAATGCGATATGCCTTCTTTCACAATAGTCTGATTTGGAAGGATATCTGATCTCACTCTTGCATACTTTGATAATAAGCAAACGGAGGAGGCATGGCGAATGATTCAGACTGGAATTTTTTCTCTTTTTCTCTCTTTAATGTAGGTTTCTGCATGAGACGTATTGAGACAGCTGCTGGAAACTCTGACCCGTCCTTCATCGTTGCTCCTCACCCCCACCGATCGATAGATCTCCCACCTCATACGGTATCTATCTTTGTAGATGTTCCAACTGTCGTCTTTTTTGCCTACCCACAGAGAAATACCTTTGACATGAGGTGCACGTCTTTGAAACCTAATCCCTTTAAAAGGTTGAGCCCAATACATCACCGAAACCTTTACAGGGATCACAGGGATCTTCGAATCGTTCTGGAAAACCCAGCATTGGACACTTGATTAGGTCATGACTTGGGGTTCATTTGGATTTATTATCCGTCCCAGGTAGAATCATTGTTTTGTTTTTTTTCCTGATTCACATATTTTATGTAGAAAACAGTGAATTGCATAAAGCTAGTTTTTTTTTTACTCTGTTCTGTTTGGGATGCGTGTGGTGACTGGAGACGCTTCCACTTTACCATGAAGACGGTCCTGGCCTCGGCTGGTGCTGACAGCTGTTCTCTGAGGACTTGTTACTGCAGTCACTCAATTGTTCAGGACTGGAGATTCCTGAGCCTCCAATAATGCACCGGACTCCATATTAACTTAAATATACAGTACAGATCAAAAGTTTGGACACCCCTTCTCATTCAGCGAGTTTTCTTTATTGTGTTCTTTATTGTGTTCTTTAGCCCAAACGCGACTCTTCTGCTTGTTGCCTGTCCTTAGCAGTGGTTTCCTAGCAGATCTTCTACCATGAAGGCCTGATTCACACAGTCTCCTCTTAACAGTTGTTCTAGAGATGTGTCTGCTGCTAGAACTCTGTGTGGCATTGACCTGCTCTCTGATCTGAGCTGCTGTTAACCTGCGATTTCTGAGGCTGGTGACTCGGATGAACTTATCCTCCCCGCAGCAGAGGCGACTCTTGGTCTTCCTTTACTGGGCCGGTCCGCATGTGAGCCAGTTTCTTTGTAGCGTTCGATGGTTTTTGTGACTGCACTTGGGGACACTTTCAAAGTTTTCCCAATTTTTCGGACTGACTGACCTTCATTTCTTAAAGTAATGATGCCACTCGTTTTTCTTCACTTAGCTGCTTTTTTCTTGCCATAATACAAATTCAACCTCTTTGAATGAGAAGGTGTGTCCAAACTCTTGGTCTGTACTGTACATCTCCTGTTATACTGAACTTCCAGCCTCCTAACATGAGTATGAGTGCAGATCGGTCCCTGTTGTCCGCTATCACCCAGATGAGGATGGGTTCCCTGTTGAGTCCGGTTCCTCTCAAGGTTTCTTTTTATTGCCATCTCATGGAGTTTTTCCTCGCCACTGTCGCCATCGTCTCCGGCTTGATCATCAGGGACAGATTCATACACATTGACGTTTCATACAAACTTCCATAATTTTGATTGTGTAAAGTTGCTTTGCGACAATGACGATTGTTAAACTATACAAATAACATTGAATTAACATCACACCATGTCATTTTTTTCAAAAACATTTAAACTTCTTAGGACTGTTATAAAAATTGCTCTGGTGCAAGAGGATTAAATCATTTGCCGATAACCTGTTACAGGGAAATAATCCTCCTAATCACTCCTGGGTGATGAAAACAGTGAATATTAGCTAGGAGTTTAAACTCCAGCACAGCCTCCATGTGTAAAATCTGACCTTAAGTTAATTACACTGGCTTCTTGTGGCTAACTTCATCAGAGTTAAAGGAGACGTATTAGGAAAAAATGTGAGAAGGAAACATGATGGATGGATGGATGGATGGATGATGGATGGATGGATGGATGGATACTTTATTGAATTCGATGGAAATTCCAAAGTTCTTGGTACAGAAATGGTCAAATATACAGTACGACTTTTAAAGATATCACTACCTACTGTCCCTGAAAGTATTTACCAAACTAAGCCCTGGTGTTGCTCAAGTCTCTTTCATGGCTTGGCTTGAGCCAAAGTCGAAATGCCAGAAAGACATTAAGACATAAAACGCATTAAGGCTTCTGCCTAGGCAACTGGATGGGGACTACAGTACACCTGCTCTGGTTGTCTGATCACCTGAGGTACTTCTTGACTGTTCACCTACACTAACATGTGTGACTTTACCTCTTAAAATGTAAATGATTGCATTCAACATGTCTTAGCCCTCACTGATGTTCACAGCACCAAGGACTCATCCATCGCTCCATCCATCTAGAAACATCTGCAGTGCCACTATAGGGTCTGTGGAGGCCAATGGTGACCGTGGCAACTTAGGAAGACCAATTAGCTTATTCTGCATGTCTTTGGATTTTGGGGGGAATCCCAAGGAGTACCCGGAGGAAACCCACCAAGCACCCAATGGGGAGAACCTGCAAATTCCATACACACAGACCCCGAGGCTGGAATCGAACCTGGACCCTGGAGATGCGAGGCGACAGTTCCGACCACTAAGCCACTGTGCCGTCACTAAAGGACTCGGCTCATGTATTTCCTATGAATGTAAACCACTATAGCAGACTTTGCTTGAGAGCGATCACACAGACAAAAGTTTCTCCTTCAGATGGTTTCTTGCTTTAAATCATTCCAGGATACAAGAAAGTTAAAAAAAAAAAAAAAAAAAGCTGGATTGTATCCACACCAGTCCAGATGTCACAGCATACATCTTAATTCACCTTTTTTTTTTTTTTTTTTGTTTTTTTTAAATGGTGTACTATGATTGCACCAGTTCACTGTGTGATGTGAATGTTCTTGAGCTGCTGCTGTAATCTTAACGTCTGTCTCCTGCTCGTCTCAGGACTCATTCATAATTTATCCCCTTAGTACTGTTTGACTTTATACAGTTGTAGAAGAGTAATGGTTTATAATCACGCTATGGGGTGTCAGGCTATGTGAATAGGTTGCTTTTCGAGTCTGGCTTCTGTCGAGATTTTCTTTCTCATGGTGTCTCGGGGAGGTTTTCCTCTGGCTTGCTCATTAGAGATCTAAATCTAGATCTGGATTCCTGTGAAACTGTTTAGCCTGAATTGTTAAATAGGCTGTAAAAATAAACCCCGACCTTCGTGCAATCGCGTCCTTCCTGACGACGAGCGTGAAGCCAATAAAGGCGTATTGAAACGTCAGCACGCGTAATGCAACAGGCCTATGAGTTTTAGAAAGTGAGTCTGCGCAGACGCAATGCGTACGTACGCACTCTTTTGTGTGAGGACCACGCTCGGCTCTCTCACGGGTCAGCGGAGCTGGATAGCAATTAAAGAGTGTAAAGAGAGTGCAGACAGAATTCAACCTTAGCAAGCCTGCTAGCCTTGTTGTTTTCTTTCAGTCGTCCAGTCTAACAGGAAAAGAGCGCTGCCCTATGATTCATGGCTGTGTTTATACAGCTACCTCTCTCTCTCTCTCTCTCTCTATCATACACACACACTCGTTCTCGCTCTCCACAAGGTCTGGGAGTAATTACAGCTCATGACTTCTGCCATATGGGCCCAAACTCCTCAGATTCGTACAAACACTCATATCTTTTCCATTTGAGATTGAAAGGTACTTTTGTGTACGCACCCCCCCCCCCTCCTCCTCCCCTTCTTTCCCCCTCTCACTAACTTTTATATTATTATTATTATTATTATATCAATATAATGTCTGTCTGTAATTCAAATCTCATTCCATGTTTTTTTTTTTTTTTTTTTGTGTGTGTGTGTCCAGGTTTTAGTTATGCTTTCATTAAAGTCAATTGCACACATGTGACTCAAATGCACAAAAGTTTAATAGCGGGAGTAAATCAAAACGAATTCACAGACGGACGTAATTGCCCAGTGCTCCTTGCCGTAAGTCTAAATTAATCTTTGCTGCTGATCCGAGACCAGCCTCATGTTAAGATTTATGCGTGCCCAAGTCAGAATAGCTGAGTATCCGGTTGCCCCGTTGCCGCGCGCCCGCACGTACTGTACTGTACTCGTCGGTGACCTCGCAGCCACTAGCCCCTGTCGTGGAAACTACTGTATGTCGTGATTTTTCAATCAGTGCAAATATTGTTAGCAGAGGCCTACGAACACAATGGCAGGTTTGTTATGAGGCTGTAGGCGTTTTTTTTTTTTTTTTCTCTCTCTTTTTTTTTCCCCCTGTTCGCTGACCTCATGGCAGGGCTCGAGACTGCCATATCACAAGCACAAGTACAAACACAGGCCCTGGCATAACCAGAGACACTAGCAGAACCATGGGCGTTGGGAAACGCGCATGCAGCAGCATAAACAATGCAAGCCGGGGCATGAGAATGAACACGTTAATAAGTTCAAGCATGGACATGAGCAGCAAAACGAGAACTTATGGGTATTCAGCTTTTTAAGGCGCAGCCATGGGCGCAAACATGAGCAAAGTCCAAAATCAAGCATCGTCTCAGCAGGATGTTTTGGATTCTCAGCTATTTAGTCATTTGCTTTCAAAACAAGCCGATTTCAAGTCAGGACTTTTGGTTGTACAGAATAACAGAACAGAGTTTTGCAAATACAGTAAAACTCCCTTTATTTCTCTATACACCTTCACTTATCCCAGCATTTCCTTAGTGCTGTCTGTCTGATTCACCTTTGAAAACCCCGGACTCCCAGGAACTCCTTTAATGCCCCGAACATCTGGAAATGCCTCGGAGCGAGGTCAGGACTGTATACACAGGGGATGGGACAATAGCAGTGGGTCGAGCAGCCCAAAAATGTACTCAAAGTACGAGTCGCCGTACTTCCAAAGAATATTACTCAAGATAAAACAGCTAAACTAACCGCAACATGTTTGCTTCTGTGTGGCCATGTGACTATTGTTATTTGCGGCTGATTGGTCAAACGGAGTCATGTGATTATTGTTGCTGCGTCTGATTGGTGAAACACAGTCACGCGGTAGAGCCACCGGCTGTTAGAATAAACGGTTAGAAAAGTGACGAGCCGAGTGTAGCGGAGTAAGTGCAGCGTTTCACCTTCACAAATCTACTCAAGTAAAAGTATAAAGTATGGTGCGGCAAAACTACTCATAATAGTGTTTTTACTTAAGTAAATGTAACGGAGTAAATGTAACTCATTACTACCCACCTCTGCCTGCAATGTGCAAGTGGTGACGGGGAATGATTGTGTGTACGGTTCCCACAGACAGATCCGTCTCTTCCGCGAGTCGGCAACGAGTCAATTTTCAAGCATCGGGAGCCACCTCCAAGCCGGGATCGTCTTCGAAGCGTTTGCATCGTTCAGATTTCATCCCAACCTCCCGGGTTGACTAGAACACCTCTTGTAAAAATAAAAATAAAAATTTAAAAAAAGTGAAACCCGAGGGCCTCATCCTAAAGCTTTCCACTTTATAACCATAAAACTCTGGGCGAGTGAAAGTCTGTAAACCTGGGTGTAAAAGCAACACCGCTACCAGGTTTTGAGGTCAGTCCTGCTGCGTTTGCTTCAACCCCGGCAACTAATCGTTTACACCTAGAGCAGCTCTCCAGCGCTACGTACTGTAAATGTTCGCATTTTGCTTTCCCAGGACAAGCAGAGATAAGTAGAACCAGACCGGAATTCAGTTCGGAGGGTTTCGTTAACGCTCCGTCGGCCCTTTCCTTTTCAGCTCACACTAATCTGTGTATCAGTGGTCTTGCAAATGATTTGTATTGGTCAGTGCCAGAATTTAAAAAAAAAAAAGAAAAAAAAAAAGAAAGAAAAAGGAAGCTCAGTGGTCTCAATTTGGTCTTGGCTCAGCCGTAAAGTCATTTTAAACTCGAGCCAAAACCCCTAATGTGATCCTAATGCGGTTTAGGTCATTTTTGGTCCGTGTCTGGCTTTCCGAGTTCGCTACATTAACTGCGTCTAATCCCAGATATGATTTAAACTTAGCAACGTTAACAGATTCAGGTGCAGGAATCCAGCCGTTTTTATTATTTCAATTTATTAATTTTTTTATTATGGAAGGAAGCAGCGGGTGCCACCGGACGAGACTCCTGTGAGAGTGTGCAGTTTTAGCATTTGGTTTGGAAATAGCGAGGCGGCTATGCCTGGGGAAAGAATTTCCTTTGTTTCATATACAGGCGAGAGAGAGAGAGAGAGAGAGAGAGAGAGAGAGAGAGAGAGGCGGGTGCGAGCCGGCGTTGTCAAGGTAATTTAACACTGATGTTACATTTGTTTCCACTTCCACTACAGCACATGATTAATTAATGAAACAAAAACAAGAAGAAAAAAAAAAAGAAGAAAAAAAAGAAAGAAAGAAAGAAAAAGGTGTCGTTGTTGTTGTTGTTGCTGTTCTACAGCACCAAGACTTTTTGAGCACTTTTGGACTTTTTTTGAGCTCTATTTACTTTATTACTGCAAGCCTGTAAAAAGGCATACGACCGAGTTGTTCATCATATTTTTATGATCCCGTTCTCATAAAGCAGTCAATCCGTGGAACGGGAGAAAAAAAATACATTCCCTTAAACTCGAACGTGGTCCTGTAGAACGCGTGTGACGCTTTCCGTGCCAGGAAATAAAAAAGAGTTATAAAGTTTTTTTTTTTTTTTTTTTTGGGTAGTATTTGTCCAGAAGAAAGCCAGACTGAGAGTCTGAGAACTGCAAAAGAATATTCCACAGTAGAAATGTTCGATTTGATGCGAAACACATTGCGCCAGGGCTGCAGTCTGGCCGGTAATGTAGTTTATTCTGATTAGGAAGGAATTGTTTCTGACCTCCAGCTTTTTAAACAATCTTACATTACATCAAGGCCAAACCTCAGGAACAAAAGAAAACGACTCGTACGCTACTGATATAAAATAATACGCCAGTGTTGAGTCCGGACAAGCATGACGTTTATTTATTTTTGTTTTTGGAGCTTCCTATGCCTCATCAAATTCCAGATATATGTCGGGGGGGGGGGGTGGCAGGGGGATGGGGGGGTGTTGTCCTGTGGGTGCTCGTTCTCTCTCTCTCTGTCTCTCTTTATTTCAGACACAACATGACTCAGGTGTGTGTGTGTGTGTGTGTGTGTGTGTGTGTGTGTGTGTGTGTGTGTGTGTGTGTGTGTGTGTGTGTGTGTGTGTGTGAGTGTGTGTGTGTGTGTGAATTCTTCAACACAGACATGTCCTCACCCCGGATGTCTGGATCAGACCTGCTCCAGCTCTCACTATCACTCCTGACTGATCTTCCGATCAATCCCCGCCTCCGCTGTTTCTCACACACACGACAACATGCGGACATCAAATCTGCAAAAATAATCATTAAAATATCTTCTTTTTTTTTTTAAATAGAACATAAAAGTTTAATATAGAGACTTATTAATAATACGGCTTTGATGTTGTTCCAGTCATTCAGACTTGTTTATTGGACACAAATGAAAATCTATTTGTTTTTTTTCTGAATAACGCTTTATTAGATTGTATATCACGCTTATTAAGCACAACTCTTAACTCTCGATCTCTGTGGATGCAGCTGCTCACAAGGCAATAAGATTTACAAGACCGAAATAAAGCCTGTAATGCTGTAGATCTCCATATGGCAGGACAATCTTTTTTTTTTTCTTGTCGGAAATATGTTTAAAACACATTTAGTAAACAGCATGATTACAGGAATTAGATTTGCAGGACTGCAGGTGTATTCTGATAACATTAGCCATTTTATAATGACCTTTAGTATATTGCAGTTACTTAAAAAAAATTTTTGCTCTTCATGTTGCTTCACGCATTAAATAAATAAATAAAGAAAGAAAGAAAGAAAGAAAGAAAGAAAGAAAGAAAGAAAGAAAGAAAAAGAAAGTGACTAAACTTTGCAGTTAAAATGTACGATCTGATTCCATTCCAACTAACTCATTACTCATATTCCATTTCCAACTTACTCTCCTTATATGGTCATAGCTTCCTGTTCACTCCCATATTTAACTTTATATACTGCATGTTCTATGCTTTCTACTTAAACCTTATATAAATATCATTTTGAACTGCCTCATGTAATTTCCTATGCTTTCTGCTAGTTTTGTAATTTTCTGTCATTACTGTGCTTTTTCTACTTAAAAAAAAAAAAAAAAAAAAACTCGCCTCATTTATGGTTTATGAGTTCAGTTTTATGCAGCTTGTTTTCTTATCCTTGAAGTTTTCTTTGGCCCTTTGATGAATAGAGATCGCGTAAATGCTTGGTTCAGAAGGTTCCCAGGTTCAAACCCCACCACCAGCAAGTCGGCCCTGTTGGGCCCCTGAGCGAGGCCCTTAAACCCTCAAATGCTCAGATTTATATATATATATATATATATATATATATATATATATATATATATATAATAAAAATTCTGGATAAGGGCGTCTGCCAAATAACATGAATGTAAATGTAAATGCTTGGTGAAGCAGTAAAAACCAGAGCTAATGTTTTATAGTGAAAGTAAAAGCATTTCCACACACACACACACACACACACACACACACACACACACACACACACAATGTGATGAGAACTCACAAGATTGAGACTAAACAGCTGTGTGTCCAAAGGAAAAAAAAAACACTTGTTGGTGAGACTCATTAGAACAAAAAGGCTTTAGTTTGCAAAAAGGAATAAAGATTGGATTTTGGAGGAATGGAAAAAGGTCATGTGGTCATGTGGTCCAGAGCGATGAGGGCGTCAGGATAAGGAGAGATGAACATGTAGCGATGCATCCATTATGCATACTGTCCACTGTTCAAACCCCTGGAGGCGGGGTTATGACCTGGGGTTGCTTCAGTTGTTCAAATCTGAGCTCAGAAAAAAATTAAGTCAGCTGACGACCTTAATGTACTGAACGAGCCGTTCTATCACATCTATGGATCCTTTATGGATCAGGATTTAAATTGTGTGAGAGGTTCTGAGAGCACGAGGAACCATTTTCATACGAACATTCATTTTTGAATTACACCTTCACACCAGCATGTGCTATAGAATGAATAGCCAGTCCACATACTGTACTGTAGTGGTCATTTTTTGGCAGGTGGGAGGAAACCAGACAACCCAGAGGAAACCCATTAAGACACCGGGATTGAAAGGAGCCGAGGATAAACCAGGGAAGCCGGACCTGCGTGTTGGCAACCCTACGCCCCTGCGCCACTGTGCCACATGGCTTCGGAGAAAATATACAAAAGCGTTTTGGCTCCAGTTACTGCAGCCTTCTCTGGAAACACGTCGCAGTTGCTGTCAACACTAAACTAAATATTTAGCGCAGTCTCAGAACGGTAATTGTGTATGCATTCCAAGAGCAAAATATGGCTCAGTGAAATCCTAAGCAAAGTTGAAATTTGCCAGAGAATTGGTTTTTTTTTTTTTGTTTTTGTTTTTTGCTTTTGCTTGAATGTTGCATGTCGGAATATACTACTGTGCGTAGTTTTGTAACGTCTTCAAAAACAGATCATTTGGGGAGAAAGTTTGTGTTCTTTTCACCCGGGATTTGGTTTTCGGCCAAAATAAACAGCGGCGCCAGAGGAAAGAGCGGAAACATGGAGCGTCTCAATCAACAATGACCTTATAAGGTCAACACTATTTTTGTATGAGGTAAATATCAGAGCCACGGCATGCGAGACAAAACACTCACAAAGCAAACATAAGCTAGTCTGGGTTGAAATCTTTGAAATGTCAACATGGACCCGAGAAAAGCGGCGGAAACCGGAACTTTCCAGAAACAATGTTGCAAGTTGTATAGTTGATGCTTAATTCTTTTGCATTTACATTTACGGAACTTTGTTAAAACGCTGGAACGTCTTTTTTTATTAACAAACTGTACAGTAGGCTGCTATAATGTACAGCAAGCGGCAAGACTGACTCACTTGTTTCCCTGTAGTTAATTATAACAATGAAATAATTCATGGAGTAATGGTATAAAAAGACGCTTTCAATGCAGCGCGCCGGGAGCTGAGGATCGGCTTTTTGCAAGCTCTAGTTAACTACACGGGAGGAGTTTCACATATCGAATAGGGTTCGCAACACAAACATGGGACATGGGACATCTTAAAAATGTTCTTCTTGTATAAAATACAAATTTCTGTACAAAACACAAGCAAATAATAAAATAAACATGCACTTAAAAAGGGGGGGGGGGGACTTTTTTTCTGCCGACAGCACATTTCCATAAAATTGACTTCATGCTGTAAAAATGCCTAATGTGATTGTCAGGCACAGACAGGGGCTTGGATGCGACTGGAGGAGGCAGACAAATTGAACTGGACAGGTAAAATATTAGGTCGCACTGGGCGAACTCAATAAACATAACACGCCGGGTCAATACACAAGCAAAAAAGGCCTCGCCAGAGGTGTGTTAAGAGCAAGACTACGCAAAGATCCAGTGAAAGTCTGGATTGTTTACGGGGAATGTGCTGATTGAGACCAGGTGGTCATGATTAGACGTCTGGGGAGCTGGAACCAGGTACCGGATCAAGTGACCGGGTTTGTAGATCACTGTTAGGCTGCGGATTTTTTTTTATTTTTAAGATGATTATGTTGCTTTGTGGACAGTGGCGTCAACAACCTGTGGCTTGTTTTATTTGTCACATATACATTATAGCTCAGTTTAGTTTATTGATTCAGTTTCATGATTCTTTTGTGTGTCAATTCATCTTAAATACATTTTTTTAAATACAAATTTTAAAATGTATATTCAGTATGCTCACATTCGAAGCAGTAAAATGTCCCTATCCTCTATAATCCTACAGGATTATAACTCACAACTATTCAGCATCCTGTGTGGTAACTTGCTGTTTATTTAGAATTGTAACAAAATCTGAATAATAATAATAATAATAATCATCATCATAATAATAATATTGAATGGTGATACATACAGAATTGCAATACAAATAGAGTCATCACTTAGGTATCGTGATAATATCGTGTCCCTGATGAGTCTCTTCCCTATTGAGCTGCCCTGGAATGATTGAATGGACAGGAGGAGGAGGATAAGTTGTTGAAGTTGTTCATCTGTGTTGAAGCAAACTAAGAATAAACCCAAGAATAAAATAACTATTATGGAAAATGAGATTTTGAATCGTTTCAGTTGGGCTTCAAAAGAAATGGAGAGCAAAAACAAGCCAATTCGATTTTTCCTTTCTTTTCGGCCGCTTCGCCACAGCAGACCATCCGTTCCGCACACAGGTTTATTTGGCACAGGTTTTACACTGGATCCTCTTCCTGACGCAACCCTCCCATTTTTCGAACCGGGCTTGGGACAGGTTTTGCAGTGTCTGGGTAGTCCGGGGTGTGGCAACCCAATGACAGCAGGGCTTTAACCCGGATTCTCCGATCAAGAATAAAATACAAGCAAGAAATTCAAGAAAATCTGGCAATATTCTTTGCTTTGACTTTGAGAAGTTAGACACAAACCAGAATCATACTAATACTAATATATACGTACGCTAGGTCATAATTATATATTTATAACCTGGGGAAAATAGAATATTTGTGAGAGTCAGTTCCGGAAACATTTGATGTAGGCGGACATCACACCATGGATGGGACACCAATCCGTCCCAAGGCTTCATGCACACAGAGGTACAGTATGAGGAACCTAGAGAACCTGGTCCGAATAGAAACACATCCACTTTCTGATGTCATTATTTAAGGTACCGTTGATAGGAACCTCTCCTTGATTCTTCATATAAACATAAATTAAATGGCAACAAATGTTTTACTGCGACAGGCTGCAAAGTGACTAAAGATGCAATTCAAAAACTGGATGTTTATGTGAGAACCTCAGCAGCGACCTCATTTCCTCTCTCGTCTGTTCCAACCACTCAGCATTCAGCATCACCAGTATACTAATCACCGTCCTGATCATCTGTCATCATCTTCGCCTGTTCCTCACTGGGTCATGACTTAAGTTTGATGACTTTTTTTTTTTATATTTGATTGATTCATACAGTAGGTCAAGGTATGGCTTAACAAACAAAAAAACATTCCTCTGAAACTGCTCAGGTACTGGAGAAAATGAGAGGCAAAAACTTGCCAAAAAAACGAGGGCCAAAAAAATCGTTCCCGAAGTCTGGAGAATCATTTTTCAAGGATAACATTAAAATACAAGAAAGTTTGGCTCTTTGGAAGCAAAATATGAATAAATGAGGCGCGGACTGTACTGTATGTCCAAGGAACTAATGGATTCCGAGCATAAATGCAGATTGACTTCAGATCACAATTTTTAAAATCTAGATTAGTACATTATGGCGCATTTAAATAGCATTTTAATTCAGTGACTTGGAAGCTGCAGTTAGAGTGTTAAAGAGTGCGCGTTTTCTTCCCCTGTAAGCTACAGTGCGTAACTGCAGTGTTTGTCCAGGTGCATCCAATCTTCATTCTCCTCCATGGACTTCTCGACTTAAGTAGACAGATGGCTAGAAACATTATTGTTCCTAAGGGAAACTGAAGTACTTATGCATTTTTACAAACCCCCCTTGGCGTTGTTGTGAAGAGGTGAGAAGCACATCCAAGACGAAGAAAAAAAAAAAAAAAGGAAGTGCAGATTATCTGGCCGTCAAGCCCTCAACAATGAAATCTACACCGCAACGCTTTGTGCATCACCAATATCTACTGTCTATTGTATACAGACCAGACATGCCATTACAAAACCCCTAGCGAAGAAGGCACGTCCCAAGTGGCCTCACATTCCAGTATTCTCGCTTCTCCGCTCTTGTTACATCCCCCCATCTTTCTTTGATTACAAGCACATCTGAATCCCATTACAGTCACCCAATTCACCCTCACGAGTCCCTCCTGATCAGATGGAGCGCTTTATTCATCCACAACCCAACTTTCACTCTAAAGCGCTCGTTCTGCGCTGAGTTGTACCTGTCTTCCCAGCAAAGGCAATGATTTACTCGTTAACACTTGCTACCGTGATAACACTCCTGCTCTGAATCCATGTTCTTTGAACTGTTTTGCGTGTGTGTGTGTGTGTGTGTGTGTGTTTTGTTTTCCTTTTCATCACTGTGTCACACTTTGCACGACATTCAAACTTGCCTTGATCTCCTGGAAAGTGATTCATGCCTACAGGTGCACTCAGTCTTTTTAATTTCCCCATTCCAAAGAAATTCGAGTATAAAATACAGACCGACGCAGATTAAAGACTGGATGCCAGGAAGCTCGGGGACAAACACAACTGGTTTATAAGCCTGATCTCAGAGAGAGAGAGAACTATGTTAATTACAGGGGAATGAGAGGCGCAGCAATATCCGCCGAAGATGATATCATCTTAACTGTAGCGTCCCGGCGCTTCTTGACTTCAGGTGGGCTTGGATCCGAGCCCCTGCGCCCTCAAACGTCATCCTCGGAGCCGTTTCCTCTCTAGTAAAAGCAGAGGGGTGTCCACATTATCTCCCCCGGCTCCCGTTTATGGTGCGACGCAGCACAATAAACGCCGAAGGCCAGGAAGAAGGCCGAGGCTGGCAGTTGGCGGAGCGATAGGAAACGACGTGATTCATTTAGAGCTGAGGAGGAAATGACACTGTGGAAAGCACTGGAGCAGCAGGGTCCCACAGAAACACCAGTGCGTTACACTCTCTCCTCTTGTACGCACTGCGTGAGGTGGATAAGCTCTGCCAAGGCCTCTGAATGTACAATGTATCCAGGAAAAAAAAGGGCTGATTTATTGTCGTTCTCAGGATATGATGAGCTCCGGAGAGTGTATTTCCTAAAACATTGGGCTTGCTGAAGAGATCGTTACATAATCAGCTGGATCTTTAGAAACGCAATTGTTTCACTTGACTTCTCTAAACGCCCCACCACTTATCCCAAATCACCTTTGCTGTGTAACAAAGCTCCTCGGCGAGGCGGCCCTGAAAAGCCTCGATCAAAGCAGCAGGAGCCACATGGGTCGAGTTTCCAGCGACGACGTGCTTTTCCAGGGTGCTCCATAGATCACAGCGTAACCCTGAGCCTCCGAAAGCTGCCCGGACTTGATGGAAAAGCCTGCCAAGCCTTAATTATCTGGTCGCACATCTACCTCAGAACAAACCCTGACTGCAAACATTTGTGTTGCTTAATGAGAAAACGATTTGCCGCGTTGTGTGCTCCTCTCTGGTGGATTTTCTGGTTAAAAAAAAAAAATAGAAAAAAAAATTGACAAAACAAAAACAGCCCGGCAATAAGTTGTCATAGACCATTTAGCATTCTTTGCACGCTATACAGTGTGCAAACCTCAGCTGGTTGCTTGTGGTTATGCTTATGGGTAAGGCTACACTTGTTGTACAGTACATATGGTGTACTGTAGTATTCCTGAAAAAAGGCATTATATATATATATATATATATATATATATATATATATATATATATATATATATATATTTTTTTTTTTTTTTTTTTTTTGGACAAGGATGTTTAGTGTTAGAGCTCATTCAAACAGTTAAGGCTCTGGGTTACTGACCAGAAGGTCAGGGGTTCGGGCCCAAGCACCACCAAAACCTGCCACTGTTAACCCTGTCTGCTCCAAGGACGCTGTATCCTGGCAGATTCCCTAACTGGAATACAGTATGTGAAGAAAAAAAAAAGATTTTCCTGTGCTGCATGGTATGTTTGACAAGTAATTGAATCTTAACTTAACATGGTTCTCGGAGCTCCCACAAAGCGCGTCTGTAAATTCTCCAACTCAAATGCCCCTATAATTTATTTTAAACCTCAAATTCTCTCTTTCATTTCATTGGTAAATGAGCTACTACAAAGCCTGGACATTGAACAGCAGAGCTGAGCAAGAAGACATGGCAGGGGATCTTCTTACATCAGGTCATATTTAGGGGGGAAATCCACATTAAGCGGTGGCTCAGGTTGTTAGTTTGGTGGTGGCACAGGTTGTTGTAGGCTGTTGATTTGAGGATCTGAAGATTCGAGTTTGAGCCCTGCCGAAGGTTAGTTGCCTAGGTTGCGTCAAGAATGGTAACCTGTGCCAAGTTGGCTCCATGTTCGGAATGGATGGTTCGCTGCGGCGACCCCTCCATGGGAGCAGCTGAATGAAAGTTATATTAGGGGAAATTTTGAGAACAACTAAAAGGCAAATTTCTTAAACTTAATAGGTGCCCTTCAGTATTACTAGGATGGCACAGTCGCTTAGTGGTTAGCACTGTCGCCCTGCACATCCAGGTTCCAGTTTGACTCCTGCATCCAGTTTGTGTGCATGGAGTTCGCATTTTCTCCCTCCGGGTTCTCCAGTTTCCTCCCACAATCCAAAAGACATGCAGATTAAGTTAACTGGCGTCCCCAAATTGCCTGTAGTGTAAACCCAAGTGTGAATGTGAATACCACGTTGTAATAAATGATGGTAATAAATACAGTACAAAGATAATCATCGGCCTACGTGGTTCCTAGATGGATGGATGGAATATTTACTAGAGAAAAATTGGCTTGAGGCATTTAAATCCAGCACGACACTTTATTCTACTCAACAAAGTCTCCATCACAAGCGATGCATTTGCGGCATTTGCATCTTTGAAAATCTGTAAAAATTCCTTTTGTCGCAGCTGACGGTCTCCCGGGGCGCTACAGAATGTTTATGGAGATGACATCATTGACAAGAGCAATGTGCAGAGATGGTTGAATGTGAAACCAGCCCTGATGACAAACCCTGCATAGGGAGACCATCAACTGCGACAAAGGGGATTTTCAAAGATTTTCAACACTGGCGCAAATGCATCGCTTGCAGTTTGAACCACTTATAGTTTCACTTTTGCATTACTTTTGTTATAACCTTTGTATGAATTTAGATTTTGTAACTGATTAACTCTTAAACACATCACAAGGAAATAACACAATATAATGCCATATGCTGGATCAAGTGCTATTCTATATGTACGATTAAATCCCTTTGATTTTATGTTACATTTTCCATCCCTCGGTGTTTGTTCTTTAGGCTAAAGATGATGACTAGAAAGCTGTCGGAAACCCTCGTCTCTAAGAAAAGTCTGGAAATCTCACAGGTCCGATCCACAGCAGAGATTTTTAACAATCTGTATTTCACAACTTCAACTAAAATTCGAACATGACAACTCCAAGAATACCAAGAACTTTCCCAGTGTAAATATTGTCTGACCTTCGAACTCCAACTCAGAAACTTAGGGCTTTTCACAGATTCTTTGGATAGGTCTTGGCTTTCTAAAGCGAATCGTTTCTAACAGAAAAACCATGCAATTTTTGTTTTCTTCTTCTTCTTTAGGACAAGACAAAGAACTCTTTTAGCCTTTGCGTCTATCTTTTTCCCCGAGGCCGTCCCCAGGGCCAGTTTTGGACTTGTTCATTGGAAGGCATCATCATCCCCACAATCATCATCAGAGTTTGTTTTGACACAGACAAATTGCTTCAAAGCCATAAATCAGTTGCATTGTTGTCATGTGGTGCGGGTTTCTTTCTTTTTTTTTTTTCTTTTTTTTTTTTTTTTTTTACACTAAAATGCTAAACAATACAGTCTTAAAAATTTTTTAAGACTGTCTCCTTTTCTCCCACAGGGAGATGATCTATCTCTTTGGTATTGTATTCAACATCCAAATCGTCATGATCTCCTGCGGTGATTGATTCACCTATCTTGCTTAAGAACCTTTTTTTTTGTCCATGCAGCCTATCGTGAGACGTGACTTTTGTCAGATATTCACCACAGAGGTGATGTCACTGCTCTTATCTTACCCAATCCTAAACTGTGCGTTTATAATGTTAGTCATATCGGAATACACTGACACATGACAGCGGTAACATGGGAACGAGCCAGGAGCTATGCACAGACTAGTAAGATGAAGCTTAGGAAACCTGAAACAGGAAGAAGGGTTCCTTGTTGTACAAATGACATTATTTGTCAACGAGGCCCAGGGCCAGAAGAGGATCACGTTCATACAAGGTGTGGACCACACCTGCGTTCCAAATGGTAGCAAATGGTGCAAATGATCTCTGGTCTGTCAAAGAGGGTTCAATAATAATAATAATAATAATAATAATAATAATAATAATAATAATAATAATAAAATAGGCATTCAGGGCAAACTGGGACTTCATTGTGAAGAATAACAGAACACAGTTATAAGAGTAAAAAACTCCCTTTATTTCCCTATATAATCCCCTGCTACACTGAACTTAACCCAGTGTTTCACTAGTGCTTGGTCAAGTTTTCTCAGTACGCCGGAGACATGTCCGGACTGCCTATTTCACGGCCTCCCAGGAACTCCTTGCATGGCCCAAACATATAGACTGATGCGTCTCCTGCACGAGTTGCTGACAAGTTACTTTGTCGATTTTCATGGATCTGCATTTCACTCGCTAAATATTCACAGGAACGCCTGCAGTGAGCCCTGAGCCACTCGGCGGGGATCGTCATTCACAGACATATGGCCTTCTTTAAAATGCATGCACCATTCAGTGTCATCCGCATACTGTGCTTTAAGTCTTCTGTAAGTGTCAGTTGCTGTCACAAGTCCCAGTTTGACTTGAACTTTCTTCGTAATAATAGCAGCAGTAATAGAAGTAGTAGTAGGAGTAACCCAGTTGGGTGGTAGACCATTGAAATCCTTCCGTCTTCATGGTTCCTGATCTGATCCTTACTGTCTCGGTGGAGTTTCACATTCTCCCCCATTGTGGGTTTCATCTGGGTTCTCTGGTTTCCTCCAACCTTAATAGACATGAAGAGAGCTGAAATTGCTCAAATAGAGTGTAAGGAAGTGTGTGTGTAGGCTCCAGTTAGTTCCACCATCACATTGATCAGGTGTGATGGTGGAACTAACTGGTTCTACTTTAAATTTTTTCATTTAAAGTTGTTTCAAGTTCTTTATTGTGTAAAAGAAAGAAAGAAAGAAAGAAAAATTGCAAAAAAGCAAAATGCAGCTAAATGGAGTAAAAATAGTGAAATAATAAAAAATGAAAGCGATAAAAGCTGGTTAAAGTTAGATAACTCAAGGAATTTAACGACCTGTCTTTAGACATTAGGGACAAAAAAAAACCAGCAACCGAGTCTGAAACAGAAGCCTCTTTCTTTCACTAAAAAGCAATAAACTAAACACCCCCCCCCCCACCCCCCGCACATGAGTAGGCAGGTCAGAATAATTGTTAAATAACACACCAATTTGTTATTACCCAAGAATCTAATGCTAACCAGGCAGGAAGCTTGATTTTACAAGTGCTGTCTTCCTGCAGACCGTTCTTTGTCCCTGAATTAGACGTGCACACTTATGTGTCCAAACCAAACGCGGCGGCCCGGCCCGGCCCTCCAAGCACCAGCGCAATCTACAGCGCTGATCTGCACCCAGATCCTGTCCAGACAATGCCCTGCTTCCCTTCACGCCAATCCAAACAGCCTCAACTATGAAGCATCTGCAGTAAAAACAGGGTGGCGCTGAGAGGCTACAGTCTGGGATTAGTTAACAGGGGCATGACAGGGTCGACGCAGTCTGGACGCGAGTTTCAAAAAGCCCGGGGTCCCTAAGCGGAGGCACGCTGAGTGATATATGTGTAATCTGAGCCTTCCTGTGCTGAGTTTCAGCATTTGTTGCGTTCACTCATCTCCAGCTGTTTAAGTGATGGGCCGTTTCACATCTGCACCATCTTACTGCTCGGGCCGGTGTTGAAATACACAAAAAGACAACAAAGATACCTAGAAATATTGCTTTTAAACAAAGATAAATAAATCCCTGTTTTACATTCCATTTGCCAAATCCCAAAAAATACAGGGATAAGAAGAAACCGTTTGTTAACAGATGTTGTTTTTGTTGTATTAAATTTTCTAATTAAAGATGTAAATAAGTGCAAACATTACATACAGTTACATACAGTTTTATTTACTTATTCCCTTATCATCTATACCACTTCACTGGCGGTCTGGAGCCTATCCCAGGAGACTTAGGCACGAGGCAGGGTACACCCTGGATGGGGTGCAAATCCCACACACACACTACAGGCAATTTGGGAACGCCAACCTAATCTGGAGGAAACCCGAGTACCCAGAGGAAACCCGCAAACAGAAAGAAAGAAAGAAAGAAAATGAACTCTTTCAAAATGATCTCTTTTGAGGTGGGAATCAAACCCGTACCCTGACGGTGCAAGGCGACAGTGCGAACCACTAAGCCACCATGCTGCCTCTTTTGGTTATTGTTTGGACTTAATGTATATAAACAGTTTGGAACTACAGCATCTGAAACCCTTTTAAAGAAGAAAAATTCTTTAAGCCCGTCTCATTTGCTCAACATTTAGTTGGTCAGTACTGATATAAAAAAACGCTGCACGATCAGACTGGAAATCATTAGACCCTGATGCGGCTTTCCGTCTTCATCTCCTCCCTCCTCGTTGTTGGACGAGGCCGGCAGCCGCTAATCCTGTTTGAGCCGGCGCTCACAAAGCCTCGCTCTGTTCTCCGGCCTCGGCTCGCTGTCCTCACGAGACTCAGCGTGTGGACGAAGGTCTGCCGCTTCCCACTTCGTTGCACGCTGGACTCTTTTTTTTCCTTGCGTCCCCCCATCCTTACACCCCGTGTGAGATCTGCGTGCTGTTGGAGTGTCCCTGCGGCGTGCGGGGAGACCGTCAAGGAGGTCAAGGAGGGATGAAACTCGAGTCTGGTTATGGATGTCAGGATTGATTAAAGCTTGGTCTCAAAGGTGAGACGGTGATTGGGAACAGCAAGAAGACCTTTAATATTGGTAACCGATATCTTCAAGAAGAGTAAAAGGAGAAAGACAAATCAGCAGATTATCTTGAGGAGACGATAAGAAGTAGAGGTGATGACAGCCGATACATGAAACGCAATCAGGAGCCATCGAAGAGCATTAAGGTTTAGAGCAGATGCCTGTAACACGACGGATGTTATGGAGCTGCCAGAACACACTCCGTTTATCACTGATCGGAGAACAGATGTGACACATGTGTGTTGCCATGGCAATGGTGTTGTTCACGCTCAAAACATACACTGATGAGCATCCCGGTCCTTGATTTGTTTGAAGTTATTCAGGGCTCTGGATCTCCGTCGCTCTTTGGGTTTGTGAAACTTTTGCCGATCTTTTAGCTTAGACTAACCATTTTGCGGTTTGCAACGTTCGTAATTACAGTGTGTTCGATTTACAGGAGGCAACAGGCATCTCTCTCTCTCTCTCTCTGTGTATTTGCCACTGGTCTGGCAGGCGTGTTGTTTCAGTAGGACTGAAAAGCTCTGTGTGAGAGGAAATCCCCTTTCGGTGACTCAGACATGCCGATGTCTATGCATGTACGTGTGTGACTGTGTGTGTGTGTGTGTGTGTGTGTGTGTGTGTGTGTGTGTGTGTGTGTGTGTGTGTGTGTGTGTGTGTGTTTTCAGGCACCATTTCACCAGAATACTGACCCTAACACCCACGCTGCCTCACTCACAAACACACATGCTTACACCTGCAAAAGCTCTTCTAAATAAATGGCCCGAATCGCCGTCCACGCCTGGCTTGACTGGAGCTATTTCACGACACAGACTCCTGCGTGTTCAGCTCAGCTCCAGGCCTCTTAAAGCACAGCAACCGTTTAACCACTTTAAATCGTTTATCTATTTATGAATATTTTATAAATTATTACGAGTTGCATAAATGTGGACCTCCTGCTGAATTTCTGGACCGAACACAAACATTCATTACAGATTGACAGGCGGCGGTCATGACGTTATGCTATGACGGGGATTTTCCAAAACACTGTGAAAGACATTTCACACATTTATCCGATTCCACAAACCCTCAGCGAGGTTTGCATGGGTGTGTTTTGGTAATTATTTTAAACACAGCTTCACACTTTAGTCTTAGTCTTATGCGTGATTTCTGTATGAATCACGGAGATGACCGTGTCTTCATGATGCACACGGTAAAAAATCTCAATGAGTGCGCCATGGTGGCTTAGTGGTTAGCACTGTCGCCTTGCATCTCGAGGGTGTGGGTTCGATTCCCGCCTCGGTGTCTGTGTGCATGGAGTTTGCATGTTCTGCCCATGATTAGTCGGTTTCCTCCAGAGGAAGGAACATGCAGATTAGGTTAATTGGCGTTCCCAAATTGCATGAAGTGTGTGAATGGATTGGCACCATATCCTGGGTGTACCTCGCCTCATGCCCCAAGTCTCCTGGGATACTGTAGGTTCCAGTCCTCCCCGCGACAAAGTGGTACAGACGATGAGTGAGTGAGTGAGTGATTGTTGGCATGGTGGCTTAGTGGTTAGAATTGATGCCTTGCACCTCCAGGGTCTGGGTTCTATTCTCACCTCGGAGTCTGTGTGCGTGGAGTTTGCACGTTCTCCCTGTGCTTGGTGGGTTTCCTCCCACAGTCCAAAAACATGCAGATTAGGCTAATCCCAAATTGCCTGAATGAGGTCCTACCGTGGTTATAAAAATGGGAATAAACACACTGGCCTCCTTTTTTTATCTGCTTAAAAAATAATTCGATTTTAAATATGTCTTGATGAGGGAAAAAGTGAACGTGTGTCCATATGAATGACGTGTGCTTAGTAATAGTAATGATCTGGAAACATTTGAACCTAGAAAATGTTTTTGTTTGTTTGTTTGTTTGTTTGTTTGTTTGTTTGTTTGTTTGTTTGTTTGTTTGTTTTGGGCCATAATTTCAGTGCTAGGACTTTTCCAGCTTTTTCTTTTTTCATGATTTTCATATGTGAACCAATTTAGCTAAAATCATAAACAATCTGTACACCCTAACACTGTACATAACATAGTTAACGGTTAATTAATATACGCAATGACAACAAGCTGTTGTAGAATTTTCTTTTTTCATGAGAAAACGCTTACCACACTTGTGGGCCACAGAGAAGAATGAGATCATGTGATGCAGCTCCACATCAGACCATCTCATTCTTCTCTGTGGCCCACACTTTAAACACATTGTGGTAAGTCTTTTCTCATTAAAAAACAAAAAAACTATTTTATTTATCCACATCACATGCGGTTCCGCATGTCCAGGACGGGTGCCTTAAGGCACACAGTTGACAGAACTTTTACAGACATAAAAAAAATTCTATGTTTAAATTATTTAAATGAGAAAACCAATTCTTTTTTTTCCTATTTTGTTTTTTTTTAATAAATTAAAAAATAGTTGCTATTAACTCTAATGTTTTTTACTTATTATTGTTAGGGCCCGAGCATCTATTGTATTTGATGGAATTATTATTATTATTATTATTATTATTATTATTATTATTATTATGTATTCTTCTCCATGCCTAAGGAACTGCTAATTTGGGTGCCTCACCAAATTTTTTTAAAAATTCAGCCACGGCGAAAATTTTGGTGTGAAACTGTCGGCGTGAGTAGGCGTGGCCAAATGACTCAGCAGCGCCCCCTGGAATGTGATCTGGGTCCCTGTAAGCCCTACGCGCATGAAATTTGGTACACTGGTGTATCTTCTTGGCACGAGAAAAAAAGTCTACTAGAGGTTTCCTCTGAAATGAACAGGAAGTCCACCATTTTGGAAAGCACATGTTGTATTTTGACAAACTCCTCCTAGGGGGACTTGCCCGATCGAGTTCAACATTTCTCAGGTCGCTCTGAAGGGATCCAGGACAAAAAGCTATCAAAAGCTTTCGTCTGGGCCACATGGTCTGGCTGTGGCGCCGTGACGAATTTGACCCCCCCCCCCCCTCCACCCCCCCACCCCCCCCCTCCACCCCCATTATACAGATTTCCTCACACTTTTTGAACTTTATTATCTGTGATTCTGGAAAGCTTGATGATCACTGTCACAGTAATAAGTGCTATGTAAATTTAATTGAATAGAATTAAATTTTTTGTTCTAAAAAAAAACAATTTACACAAGAAATCATGAAGCACACTGTTGAGAGTATGCCAAACCATACTCTCAATATATTTCAATGAGAGGGATGAAAACTGACGTCAAACACAGGAGATACGGTGCATGCGGCGGACGCTCTTATAAGATGAAAACACTGTTTTTCCCGTCCACACGTCAACAATGAAAAATGGGAGTTTTCCAAAACGTCAGATTTCCTAAATCTGCCGTTGTGACCTAAAACAAAAGAACAAAACACGATACAAATCATTCTGGTATTGCAATTTAAACTCATTTGATTTGGTTTTAAGAGAAAGATAAAGATCGTGGGGGGGGGGGGGGGGGGG